>JASANF010014319.1:0-87437 GCA_030248245.1 Trissonchulus sp. WLG1_4 | reverse complement strand
AAGATCGTCCAAGGCCTTTTTGAGTTCTGGCACTTTCGGTTTCACCCCATCAGCGTTCCACTGCAGGATTCGCAACTTGTTCTCAGATTGCTTCGGTTTCTGTTTCTGCTTCGCTCGGCGATTTGGGGGTTGGAGGCTTGTAGCTGCTGGGACTGTAGGCGTGCTGGTGCACCGACAGCACTTCCACTGCACAGTTCCACTGGTGTTTCTTGGTATTTTGCTTATATCCTTTGCTGACAGATTGGTGCATTTCAGGTGGGTCCACTTGGTGCACTGTACGCACAGAATTGAGATACTGCGCCACGTGACCTGCCGATCACAGACTGCGCATGGATATTGCTGGGTGTCGGTTGGACCTGGATTTGGGTGGACATTTCCACTCATCAGAAGTAGCAGAAGTAGCAAGGTTAGCGACGGTAGCAGGTTTTGGTAGACTGCTTTGTTGTCACGTCTGTTTCCAGTCTGCCCAGCCACAGGCACTCGCCGGGCAGAGCAGGCTGGTCTCTCCTGCCCGGCTGCCAAAAACACGGTTTGACCACGGGTGGTATCCCCGGGGCCTTCGGCGGTGCTGTAAGTTGATGGTTGTTTGGCGGGATTTCTCCTCCATGGACCACGTAGCTTCCGAATCCAATTCTTCCGCTGGACGCAACCATCTCCGGTCCACAGTTTTAACCTTATTACGTTTATTGCAAGAAAAATATTTGGTCAAATTGACCATTCTGGCACTTGCCAGGGGTGCCAAAATGAAACAGCATACACAACGCGAACCAAGCAACCGTAGTAGACCACTGAGCACTGTTTCGGATTAAAAACAATATTTTTTAGTCAAAACAACGTTATACTCCCGTTCAGCACCTCAAATTAGCCTTTTCCACAGTTTTTCAACAAAACTGACAAAATTCAAAAATTTGGTCAAATTGACTAATTCTGGCACTTTGCCAGGGCTGCCAAAGTGGAACAGTGAACACCACGCGGACCAAAAAATACCAACTGACAGCCCCACACCTATGTATTAAGATGCAATAGAAATACAGAATGAGAGGTTATCCCTAAAAGCGTTATACATTGAGAAAATCATGAAAAATTATTTTTTCAACGATATCACGGGGGGTGCACCAGTTCTGGCTAATAGGTAAATCTCACAGTAAAACTAATAGCACACTGAAATGCACAGTACAGAGGTTCATATTCGCATAAAAAACGACAGACCTCCATCTATAACCGTTAGAGCTGTAGTGCCCGTAGGTAGCCTACCACCCTAACACACGTATATTACGTTCCAGACCCCCTTACCAGGCCTACAGTGACACAATTGACTCCAAAAGTAGAGATGCACTACAACCCCACTACATTACCATGCATGCAAGAGATTAGACTTGGTCTGTTTGCGTGACTTCTCAAAAGTCGGCTAGAGTATATTTGTGACTGCCGTTTTTCGAAGCCCAAAAAAGAGGTTTCCCCCCTCCCAGCAGAGTCAAAAAACGCCAAATGCTAAGAACAAAATCTTTATATTGACTCTGTTGTCGACCAAAACAAATGTAAAAACATAAAAAAGTGCCTCGCCAAAAAGGATTTCTTGAGTTATGGCGCCGGAAAAAAAGACGGAAAAATCCGTGTTTGTGGGAGGCGATTTTTCATATCTCGGGTAATACCCAACCGAATAACCGATATGCCTGAAATTCGGCCAGCATGTAGCCGTCCCTCAGGCAAGTACACACACCAAATTAAAACCAGTTTGCTCGTATAATTTTTTAGTTACTAAAAAATTTAATTTTGAATACCTGCAATGTGGTGTGCCGCTCCTACTCTAGAAATCCTATCCTTTTGGAATGAAAGTCTTTTGGCAGCCACATAAGTCACGTCTTCCACAAGCTGCTGTTCCGACCATTTTTTGGCTTTTTTCGTGAAGGTTCGTACCATTATTATAAATGATATATAAATGCACCATTCACAGCCAAATCTATCAAATCTCAATCAGAAACAAAGGAAACAGTGTTTATAGGTGACAGAATACTCGTTGAATCCGTTTCAAACATGTTGGAACTTTATATTTTGCTGAGGGGAAAAACACACGCGGGGAAAAAAACATACGATCGGGGAAAAAAACATGGGTGGGGAAAAAACATGCGATGTTTTTTCCCCATTTTGGAGTAAAAAATGTGGGGAAAAAAACATGGACGAAATTCTGAACATTTTTTATATATCAACAAAACTTGTATAGCAGTAAATAGACAAGTTAAAATAATACCCCCATGCAAAGTATGAGCTTCCCTATTTATCTGTGTCAAATTTTATAATCTTAGCAACTTCAAAAATTTCTTAGTTTTTTGACGTTTTTCGGGGTGTCAATTTTCGTCGTCAGCTAAGCCATTGATTCTGCTTCAAATGTTATATGATATGTGTGCACTGTCCAGAAGTCCAAATTTTATTTCCACTATGAGTTCTCTGTCTGGTATGTATGTACTCTCAGCCACAGGGCATGTTTTTTTACCCCAATTTTCCGTCATGTTTTTTTCCCCACCCTGACTATAATTATATAGTTTCCATAAGTTTTTAAAATCTACATTTTTGAAAAAACTTCTCAGCTTTAAAGATAATTTTCTTTTCCTGATAATTCTTTTCCAAATAATTTAAAGTTCCCGTTTTCCTGTTATCTGAGCCCCTAGAGAGGTATATACGTTTTCGTAATTTTTTTCTGATATCCGTGTTTTTCTGTGCCAAAAGTACTTTAAAGGATGGAAAATTTTGTTTACATACAATTTTTTACGAGCACACCAAAATAAATATAATTCCATTCCCTCCGAAAGTTATTCTAATTTGACAATATTCAAAACTTGCCCTTTCTTCTCTTCTTATTTTTAAGATGAAAAATAACTTTCTTTGATTATTCGAATTTTCTCTTAAAATCTGTATATAAATAATGACTAAATGACTTGTGAACTTTTATATATACATTTTCTACAAATGGTAGCAGTTTAGTGGCGTTATGTATATGTATATGTGCGGCCTAGCGTCAGATACAAGGGCTGTTAACACTACAGATTGGTCAATGTATATGTATATCTGGTTTTTTTTGCGCAAGAACGTTCGCAATTGCGAAAAAAAATTGATGATTGCGAAAACTTTTTAAACCTTTTCGCAATATATAAATTGTATATAAAGCATCTTGTAATATATATATTAATCCACCCTTGATGATTTTAATACATGTATAATCGTGTGTTATTGCTTCGAAAAGTTCAGTTTGCACAATGAGCTTAAAGTCAGTCGGCGAGTCAAGTGGACCCGTCGGCGGCCCCTCGGACGCGGACGACGAGAGTCAGGACTCCCCCGTGGCCCGCAAGGCTTCGTCCGAGCCAGTCACCCCCGTCGCCAAGCCCTCCCCGCCTACCCAAGCCAACCGGCCCAAACGCAAGACTCGCATTAACGCAGGCGTGGAGCAGAATGAGGGGTACGGCTTGCCGGGTTGAGCCTGGTTCTACATTTTTTCTGCCATTTGCTTCTTGTCTTTTCGACATGCGTATGTTCTCTAAATTTAAATGTAATTGGATGCTATTTTGTTTTCAGTATATATATTAGGGATGTCGCGGATGTCACTTTTTTGACATCCGCGGATGCGGATGCGGATGCGGATGTCGACTCCTAACATCCGCGCGGATGCGGATGCGGATGCGGATCTTTTTGGAATGTGTTCTAGACAAGTTATGAGCCGAAATTTTACAATTTTTTTTGCCAAAAAATGCGTAAAATACTACAAATAGCATGTAGGTGTTAAAACGTCCCTTAGGGGTGGAATCAGTCGGAGCACTGGAAGCAGTGGAACAGCATTTTTCGCCTAATAATCCGGAGTCCCCCTATATCCACCAAACCTAGGGGAGGTCAATTAAAATTGAACGCTTTTTCAAATAGAGTAGGTTAGAAGTTTGTAGTATGTAAATTTCAGCTGGAAATCAAACTTCATCCAAAAATACTTTTACATGACTCATGACTCTCAAAAATGCAGAACTTTGTTCGAATGTCCGCAATATCAAACATTCTTAACCATATAGTGAAAGTGTGAAACCTACTTTAGAAAAGAGCAATTTGCAACCAACAATGAGGCAAAAAACCCAGAATGATGTTTCATTCCACTGTTTTAAGAGCTAATACTGGCGTATACATGCACAAAATTTAAAATTGCTGTCTGATTTCCCACATTTTTAGTGGCATCTGACGAATCTGCAACATCCGCACATCCGCATCAAATTTTTGCGGATGCGGATGCGGATGCGGATGTCAAAAAGTTGCGGATCATCCGCGGATGCGGATGCGGATGCGGATATCCGCGACATCCCTAATATATATACTCTCAAAGTTATATAATATATATTCGATAAGTTGTTAATTTTTGTATTTTGCTTTTTTGGCAAAGCCATTCTTATTTGAGTTTTGTTTCAGCATAATTTGTGCGGAGGAATTGTTCGAGTACAAGTGGCCTAACGACCGCTCTGGTCACTTCTACATGCTGCAGGAACAGCTCTCGGAATATTTGGGCGTAACTTCTTTCAAGCGTAAATACCCAGGTAGAATGGATGACGAGACATTGCTGATTGCCATTCATATTGGCAGCAATGACAGACCCTGTTTACTGCTGTTTCTTGTTTATCTTGAATTCTACCGATTTTGCTTGACGTGAAATATACATCATTTTTGAAATTGGCTTTCTTCATGATTCACTGACTAATAGTATCATTTTATTTCTTGTTTTAGATTTGACTCGAAGACAAGTGGACGCGAATGAGAGTGATTTTCTGAAAAGTCAAAAAGTCCTGAATGCAACCCAGTTGGCGTTAGGTCAGTATACAACACCTGTCAACGAAGTTAACGATCTTTATATATATACTTTACTAGCGAAATAGCTGCTTGAATATTGAGTGGGATTCGTTAATATTACATAAAAGTGCATAATAAATTTACATAGTATATATTTATTGATCACACTTTCATTGTGGTGTATATTCTAGAACGATTATAATATATGTAAATGTAGAACGTTTAACAAAAACTAAAGAGTTTTAAATCAAACAGTCAGACGACCAGAGGAAGAAAGAAAAAATGGCGTTGCATTTCTTGTTCCCCGTCTTTTAGGTGCAACGGCGCTGCGCAGTGATGAAATTCTAGATCTGATGGCGCAGGATTTCCCCGAAAAATATGCCGTGAGTATTGTGACGATAAGTTTGTTATCACTGAGACTGAATTGCGTCCTTTGCTTTACTGTTTTTGGGCCCCGGTCTCGAGTCCACCGTAAAACTAAAAAAAGCAATTGTTGACCGTTATTAGTGGATTTATTTGGTTTTGGCGGGTACTAAAAACGAGAACAAGACCAATAAGTTTATTTCGTAGTATAAACGTGGAAAACGCCATGGCATTTCATAAAAATTTATTCACTAAAAATAGCACTTTTATAAAAGGTGCTACATTGTGGTTAATTTCAGTCGATCAGGGAGTCTCCGAAATTCTGCCAAGCCAAAACCCCAAAAAAGTTTTGACCCGTTGCATGTATGACTCTCCATGATATTGAGTTTAATACATTTTGCTGTTTACAAAAATGATGGCGATATAATGTGCATTTGTAGACTCTTTTATGTTATTTATTTCTTTATTGTTATTATTTCAGGAGTACCAGCGCGTGATTGCGGAAAGACAGAAGCAGGATTTGGCAAATCAGCATGAAGAATACAAAACAGTTAGTTCAGCACTAACTGTAAAACTTTCGGGTTCGGGTTTAGCGGTAAATGTATGCCAGGGGCAAATTAATAATTGCTGAGCAAATTAAAACCTTACCAAAGCGACACATCGCTGCAGGTAAAAAGTCGCTAAAATGTTTTTTCGGAAAGAAATTTTTTGGAAAGAAATCTGAAATGGTCCCCCTCCCCAGACTAAATTGGGGGGGCGCACCTCCCCACCTAACTAAAAATATGCCAGACATACGAACCAGGGCCCGATTTATCGAACCAAAATGTTCGTCGTTGAAAATGTTCGTCGTTGAAAATTTTGGATTGATCGAAACATTTTCAACGACGAACGTAATACGTAATTATAGGACAAATGTTCGTCGTTGTAAAACAAATGTTCGTCGTTGAAAAACAAATGTTCGTCGTTGAAAAACAAATGTTCGTCGTTGAAAAACAAATGTTCGTCGTTGAAAAACAAATGTTCGTCGTTGAAAAACAAATGTTCGTCGTTGAAAAACAAATGTTCGTCGTTGAAAAACAAATGTTCGTCGTTGAAAAACAAATGTTCGTCGTTGAAAAATGTTCAACGGCCAAGATTTCAACGGATGTCTTGAGCTCCGTTGAAATGTTCGTCGTTGAAAGTTTTTTCAACGACGAGCTTTTATCTTTTAGAACATAATAAAAAACCAAAGCTCGTCGTTGAAAAATTTTTCAACGACGAACTTTCAACGACGAACATTTGTTTTTCAACGACGAACATTTGTTTTTCAACGACGAACATTTGCTGTTTCAACGACGAACATTTTGTGTCGATAAATCGGGCGCAGGTGTTATCTGGTTCCCATTGCGTAACTTTGTAAATTTCGCAGCAAACTGCCTACTCTATGTTTATATTGCATAATTTCCTGGATTTTAGCTGAAACTGGATCACAAAAAACTGGAGGCGCTTCGTCGCAAGGCTATCAACTCGGCAGCCGAGTGGAATTCGGACATGCTGCGCGAACGGAAGGCCGATAGACGACTCTTTCTTGACGTTCAGACTATGGTATTCCGCATTTCCCAATTCCAACGTGGACGTGGGACGGGTTGGAGGGTTTCTGCCCCCCTCCTCGCAGAAAAGAATTTCACTCCCACACATAGGTGCTTCACCCGCTTGCCTCAGAATGTCTAGAAATGTGGACGGCAAAATTAGTGGCTCACTGTGCAAAAACGGTGGCTCACGAAGCAAAAATGGTGGCTCACGAAGCAAAAATGGTGGCTCACGAAGTAATAGGGTCGAAGGACTTCTCCGCTCCTCGAATATCCTACCTACGCACCCACGTATGGTCGGACGTTCGGGCAATGGGCACACAGCTATTTTTGTTTAAGACTTTATTTCAGTCCGACCGAACTAGTTAGATCCTGCTTAGAAAGTGGTTTTCTTAAAGCGCCGGATTAAATAAAAAGACCTTCGAGCTAATGACTAAGTTGACTAAATTTTAGCTGTTTTTTATCCACAAGATTTTATTGTGTGTTTTTTACTTCTATGATTGTTCAGTGGTTTTGGAATAATTGGTCATCCAATTATTATTCATTATTAATTCAGCTATTCATTCGAATTCAGTATTGTAACCGATAGGATAGGTTTGAAATGAGCTATGTTTGTCTCTGATTCGGTGTACTAATTTTCTTTTCATTGTGTTACTGATTTTTTTGTACTTGTTTTTTTTTGTAAATTGAAATCAGTAAATTTAAGTAGTGTTTGTTTTTTGTGTTTTAGGTTATCCAGCGTCCTCGTCGTGATGTGATCCCGGTGCTGTCAGCCCATTCATCCGCCAGATATCCCGTGGCAATCATTCCGGGCCAGTTTCAGCAATACCACAACCAGTAAATGACGGCTTGTTTTCTACTAGTTTTACTTTTTTTAGAGCATTGAGACATGAACAATTTTTGGGTGCGCTATTCTGAAGCATTAACAGAATTGGTTTGGCCATTTTTTGTATGCAAACTGGAACTTGAGTTCAGCCTACCTTTCTTTGTGCAAAGAATAGTTTATTAGCTTTTTTAGAACTGCGTAGGGATTAAGCGATAGGGACTAGTTTGAGTTGTAAGGGACAACGGACAGCTCTGGACCTACTACTGAAACAACCTATGTTTGGACCTAAATCAAAATCATAGTCAATGAACAGAATATAGTTTTCTTCCGACTGCATTTTTAAACTACCACCGGATTAGTAACTTTCATATTCATTCGCAAAAGCATATTTTAGATTAAGTAATGAAATCGTCAATGAAGTGAGCCTTTTTCTACGGCTGTACGATCTCGTATCGTTGTTTCGCTTTTACACCCGGGCAGCATAATACCCATAATATTATTGTTGGCTGTAATCGGCTCTTGTTATTTACTTTAGATTAAGCAGTGACGCATTAAAACGCCTGCCTGTGAACACGGTGGTCGACTGCGACTACTTGATGCCCAAGCGATGCTGCATGGAGGTGGCTGAAGAAATTCTGGAAGAGGTATTATTGAGGTGCCCCCCGCCCCACAAAACTGAAATATGACCACTGCCTAAGCCTAAGCCCTGTGGACTAAAGGAACCAGAACGGATGGCCATTTTTGTGTCTTAAAGGGTGGAAGGAATTTAGTCCGTTTAGAATTAAGAAGGTTTGATAGTTTTTGTAAGCATATTTTGCAGTCAAGGCCATATTATTATGTGCTTGTGTAAATGTTTTTGTCGCATAATTTGTTTATATATTGGGGTTGCCCCCCCCTGTCTGTCGGAAAGGTGTCAGTCGGCAGACAAGTCGTTTCCGCCTCATATTTTGCTTCTCTAATTTACGCAACCTTCTCTCTAAACAGTCACTCCTAAACGTACTGGTAGATCTGCATTCGACAGTCAAAAATTGAGGAAAAAACACAGCAATAAACTACTAACAATATTTTTAGGAAAGTTTTTCATTTTGTTCATAATGTTGCGCAAGCCTGAAAAAACTTATGACTAGCCATTTCGACAGAAAAGACAGTGTGGCAAACGTTAAAACCAACCGCCACGCTCCTGCGGTTGATGTAGTATCTATAATACCGGTTGTGTTGTAGCCTGTGCTTGAGCCTGAGGCGCCACCCGACCTGAAAGCAGAGAATGCAGAACCAGGACTGTGCGACCAGGCCTCGCCCAATTCCCGGGGAGAGGTGAGATAGCTCAAAGTTACGCTGTATATAGCACGTCTTGATAAACGGAAATAAATCAGCTTTTTTATCGTCAGCTATATCGTAGATATTATGGTTTAAAAGCGGACGCAAAGTATTTCTATAGTTCTGTTTTTATAGAGACAGCGAGTAGAGGCGATTCATACGTTAGCAGCATGTCCGTTCAACCAGCAAAATTGCGAAATAATCACGCTACTAAACAGTTTATTAGATCAACAACATTTGGCGTAATTCTATTGTAATTTTGCTAGTTAAACAGACATACGCAATAAAGTATATTAAATCAAGTCTACAAAGTGCCATTCTTGTTTAGACCCTATTAAGTGTACACATTTATTAGTAGACATTGGAGCAGTAATCAGCTAGAGATATTAAACTATTAAAATTATTAAATATATTAAACTGGTAGCATAAATGTTTGAGGGGCTGGATGGAGGGGCCATTTCCCAAAATCGAGGGGTTAGGGGGAGGGTGCCGAAAATGTGGGCGAAAGTTAGTAAAAATGGCACTAATGTTTTGGAAAAATTTTGCAAAATTTAGGGTATTTTTGGTCAATTGGGGGGGTCCTACAAAATTTAGCCGAAGAGGCCACTCTAAAATTACGACCCCGTTACATGTATGACTGATAGCTAATGTTTGCTAAGCGAACTGTATATATATTATATAATCTGTGGAGGATTGCACTATAGTTTTGTTATAGTTTGTTTAGGACACCGGGGAGCACTGTGCTTTCTGCCAACGAGACATCTTCAGCAATGACCGATTTGCCCAGTGTGCCCAGTGCGGCAGTTGTGGTGAGCTGTGAGGGCTAAGCGGACTGGACTTGATTTAGTCAGAATTTTAGGAATGGTGTATCAATGTTACGTATCAATAAGTTAGCTGGTTTAGTAGTTTTGATTCGAACCCATTTCTGGAGTATTATGAACCGAAATAATTCAACTTGTGTGCTTACATATACGTACTGGCTACTGGCATACGTCATGTAGCCAGGGCAAAATTTTTGGGCTCGGTCCCCCTTAATTACTGAAGATACAGTTCATAAATAAAAATTAGTTCTATGACTATTTCTTCCAAAAAATTCTCTGCATTTTTGCAAAATTTACGCAAAAAAGTGTCATGTTTCATACACCTTTGCTCCTGTTTTTGTGACTCTTTCCCTCCCCCCCCCTTGGACCCTCAGTTTCGAGGGAGTGCGTCCCCCCTCTTACATAATAATTATTGTCTGTACTTTGAGGCCACCCGTCGTGCATGGACATGAGCGCTGAGATGTTCTCGGTGGCCTGTGGCTATGGCTGGGAATGCATGGAGTGCAAGCCCTGCTCGGTGTGCGCCGGGGTGGAGGCAGAGGACAAGATGATGTTCTGCGACCGCTGCGACCGTGGCTACCATACCTTTTGCGTCGGCCTGCTGAGGCTGCCCTCGGGCCACTGGCGCTGTCCCCTCTACTGCGGCGGCCCGGACCAGCCCGTGCGTACCACCCCCCGGCCACCCACGGACACGGCTGCTGCCCCCACACGACCGCGATCCACCAAGTGTGTCCATTGTCAACAGCTGATCACCAGGACGGATCGCATTGTAGGTTTTCCAGCACTCTAACGTAGGGGGGGAGGGGGGTAGAGTGTGATTGAAAGCATAGGAGTTAATATAGGGGTGGGAGTTTTTAGGAAAGTTTTATTCCCCGCCCCAAAACGCAACTCCAAGTGCCTCCACTTCCACTCGCTCTACGAAGTGTGTCCACTGTCACCAAACAAATAGTTAGTTGTTCCCAAAATTAATGTTTAATTTCGATTTGATAAATTTAAAATGTTCATTTTCCAATGCACATGCTGTAGAAATTTTGCTTGCCAGTGTAGCTTGACTCTAAAGGCCAATTTACACGATTGAACTTGCTTCGAACTTGCTCTGAACCTAGTCCGGAGCAAGTTCGATCGTGTAAACGCACTCCGGACCTCCTCTGGACCACCTCCGAACTTGCCTCGAAGGTTTGATGCTCCACCGAACTTGCATCGGACCTAGCGTTCAGCAGCCTATCAGATTGCTTAGAACAATTTTTCCCACGCCACTAGTCTCCGTTGATATGGTTTCTATTCAATCAGTGTTTGTGTTTTGTTTACGCGCTGTTGAATCAAAAACTGATTTTTTATTAATAGCTAAGCGTGCAATCACGGAGACAGACGCAAACAAAAAAGTGGCCTAATGAAACTGAAATTGATTTGATTTTTTCAAAGAAAATGCTTTTCTATCGAACCCGAGCGACAAACTTGCGCCAAAGTGCTTATGATGCTTTGGCGAAGCAAGGGGAAAAATATACGGGTAAGTTCGCGTGTATTATGCAAATAGCCCGTAAGTCGATGTTTTGGCGAAAATGTTTTTTTGCATAAATAGATGGCTCAAGTTACTCTGCACCTTATAGAAAAACAACGCAAGTCTGATCTGAAAAACGTAAGCATTATGGTACACTTACGTTGATTTTGTGACAAAATTTATTAACTCTAATTTTGAAATGCTCAATGGAAAAACAGTTTAAGTCGACTTACGTTAGTTTTTGTCATTACATTATCTGCGAGTAATGAAGTCAAATTTTAACGGAAAAAAACGCAAGTTCAGTAACCAATCAAATTTAAGTGACAAACTCCAATATAAAAAAATTAATAAGGGGGCTGTTACTACAGACACCAAAAATTATTTCTCAGACTCTTTAATGGAAATCATGAGACAGTTAAAACGCTTTTTCTTGGAATTCCGAAAAGTCGACTTACGGAGTTTTTGCATAATACACGCGAGTTACTAAATTAAAAATTAGTTTATTGCAGCATCCGTTTTTTGACGACGCAGAAGCCAAAGTTGCTCCCAACAGCGTCGTCTGCATTTCCGTTTGGGCTGCGAATCGCCCTCCAACAGACTAATAGCAACAGTTGCTGCCGCTGTCCGCTTTTAAGACAATTTGGCGGCAAAATTCAAAAATTTGAAGGAACGGTAACGTTTTTGAAAAGTTAAATCTGATTGGCTGTTTATATCCTAGCTAAGTTTTGATTCGCTGCTGAGCTAAGTTCGGAGCGCCAACGTTCGGTGCAAGTTCGATTGTGTGCACACGAACCTGCTTCGGACTATGTTCGGAGCTAGTTCAATCTTGTAAATTGGCCTTAATTTTGCTGGCTCTAGGGCCAAAAGCACCAATCATGGGGCGATCTCGGACACCAAAAAGTATCGTTGTTTCAGCACCAACGTGCCAAACAGGGCCGTCCGAACGTGTGTGCTTTGTGCATGGACACACCCCTCGTCGCAGCCAAGGAAACCAAATGATCTCACTGTATAGTATCCAGGCGTGTTGCTTAAAGCTATCTAAAGTCTGACTAGAAATTGCTGAACCATGAGACCAAACAGGTGGGGTGACTTTTGTGACTACTCGCTGTACTCTTGATGCTTGCAATTGATCGTTCCTTTCGGTGTGAAATCGCGTGTTTCTTTTTGTCTCAGGGTCCAGCATTTTTTGATCAGACATGGGGATTCGGAGTATTTAAAAGGATTTGGGGGATAAGAATTTATTACGCTTATGCTCCTTGCAGCTCGAATACGTTGATATAATTTTACCTGAGGGCCTTATGGGTTTATTTGAGAAGCATTTTTTGTTTGCGCCGGTGTTGGTTTTTTTCCTTCTGCTATTTACGATTTTTTGACCGTTAGTAAAAAGCATATAACCCATAAGCTCAAAAATTTTGTAGTGTCAGCAAGAGTACATAATAGCGTCTCATTCTATATAGAAGAAGAGTGTTGCACTTTCCAGCTGCCTGTGTCCTAGCACAGGCAGATGTGCTGGTCGTTTTCTGGCTGCATATTGACATTTTGTGCAACATGTGGCTGGCCAATCAGAAGCGAGCTCCTATTCTCTGATTGGCAGACGCCTGTGCACGTGCTCCAATCATAAAACGGGAGAGGGATAAAAGTTTAATAACTCATTATTCATTATAGTCTGCTTGCAAAAACATTAAAAAATTGCAAATACCTTTGGCAATATTTTGGCAAACTTTCAGCGAATTGATTGAGAAACTTTTAAGAAATTCAGAAAAGTTTATATCTCAAAAGTTTCTCAATCAGTTTCGCTGAAAGTTTGCCAAAATATCCCAGAGGTCTTTGCAAACCTTTTTTAATGTTTTTGCAAGCAGACTATGAATAAATAATGAGATAAAAAACTTTTATCCCTATCTTAATGCTTATCAACGCATCAGTGATTATATACTAAAGTGCGTTACCCAGAGAATATACGCGCTGATTAGCCAGCCACATGTTGCACAAAATGTCAACATGTAGCCTGAAAACGACCAGCGCATCTGCCTGTGCTATAACAGAGGCAGGCTGGAGGGTGTCTCACTCTTATCCTATATAGAGTGAGACGCTATTATGTACTCTTGGTGTCAGTGATAGCTGTTTACCGATATTTGTTACCAGACCGGGCCTTGCAATTTTATGTTGTTCATGTTCCTCGTTATTTCCGTTGATAAAATCAGTTATGCATGTTTATATGGATGCATTGTACATCATCTACTATTTGTTCAAGGTGGCACTCGCCACTCGGGGTGTACTTTGTGAATATTTATTTTCCGCGACATATTTTTTTATCATAATTTCTTGAAGAAAAGTTGTCAAAACTAAAAAGAAGTTTCATTTTTTGATGCACATATTGCGATTATTACTTTTTTCAATTTTATTATAAAACTGTTGATGTCGAAAAAATAGTTTTGTTCCAATAATAATAGAAACTATATTCGCATATCTCTAAAATTCTCAGTTTTAATTTGATGCATTAAACCTGAGAATCTGTCAAAGCAAAGCTTTGCTTAGCTACTTAGCTATAAAAATAGCAATTTTAAAATTAATTAAAACATAATAATTACCGGAGAAGCTCATGAATCCACGAAAATTTCGTGAATTCGTGTACTCTTGTCAGCTTGGCTCATTCCCTATAAGCAGCTGACAAAATAGCTGTTTAAGGGGGTAGTGTCGCGAAAGCAGTCGATTTTGCGCGACTATAAAACTTTTTCAGTGAAAGATAGGTCATTGTTCTTTATATATTCTAAAAATATGTTTCAAGGCAAATATTTTTGCCAAGTTTCAGAAAAATTGATGTAGCATACAGTTAGCAGTGAAGTCGCAAAGTCGGAAAAATGACGTTTTGAAAACCTATTCACATTCGATAATTTCGTCACAATTATAAAACTTTTTGTTTAGATTGTTTTCACAGACTAAAAGCACATATGCTCTATTTTATGCATACAAAATTTAGTGCAAATTACTTGAGTGGTTGCGGAGTAATACCTGTTTGAACTGTGAAACTGTGCGTAACCTCACAGGTACTCACAGCTATAATGATGAATTGTAAAAAAAGACACTTATTTTGAAATCAAAAGAAAAACGAACCTTTATTTTTCATTTTTCTTATTTGTTGCAAAAAAATTGTGCGTCAAAACACTACATGTACTTCACAAGCTGGCCAATCTGATATCTGGCTAGATTTTTTGAACTTTTATGTCTATTGTGTGATGTCTGGCTCACAAATGGTGATTGGTTAAAAATATTGGTAGATATTGGTAGTCTAGTGTCTGGCAGTATTTATTTGACACCATATGGCATTTCAGTAGTTTCTCAGTGAACGTACAATTTCAAATCAAAAAGTTCTCATTTTGCAGCCTATGAGCAAAACTGCTTTGGCGACACTACCACCTTAACCATGTTGCAATGTGTTATTGTACAAAGTCGTTTTATTTGATTGTTATGGTTTGCGTGGTTTTATTCAATAAACCGTTACTCATGCTGCTGTTTTTAAGGGTGTTTCAGTTTTCAAAGGTTCTGGTGTGTCATTAATATACTGTGTTTGAGAATAACTTTCCAAAACTCAGAGTAATTGTATTGCAGAGAAATATATACTTGAACCAACACTTCGGTATGCACAATACATGTTTACTGTCTACTCAGAAGTAAACGTTTCTTAAGGTTTTTAACGTACATAATAGCAAGAGTATGACACTCCCTAATATGCCTTGGGGCTTGCGTCCGAAAGGGTTTGATGCATGACGCGATTGGGCTACTTCATGTTGACGGTCTGAACTTTATCCCCCAAAAAGCCTCCACGTTGACACATGTGTAATAATATAGCGTTGCAGCTCAGTGTAGCTTTTTTGTCACCTCGCACTGAACCTCCCTACGTTTTTTAGTTCGTTATAACCTGAACAAAAGGAAAGGGATTGTTATCCTAGTTGCTATGGAAACTGTAGACTGATTGGGCCCGATTTATCGAAACAAAATGTTCGTCGTTGAAATTGTTCGTCGTTTGGATTGATCAACACTAAATTATAGGACAAATGTTTGTCGTTGAAAAACAAATGCTCGTCGTTGAAAATGTTCGTCGTTGAAAAATAAATGTTCAGTGTTGAAATAATTTTCAACGACGAACATTTGAACAGAGCTCGAGATATCCGTTGAAATGTTCGCCGGTGAATTTTTTTCAACGACAAGCTTTGGTCGTTTAGAACATAAAAACGTTCTAAAAGACCAAGGCTCGTCGTTGAAAAATTTTTCAGCGACGAACATTTTCAACGACGAACATTTGTCCGATAATTTAGTGTTATGTTCGTCGTTGAAAATGTTTAATCCAAAAATGTGCTACGACGAACATTTTCAACGACGAACACTTTGTTTTGATAAATCGGGCCCAGGGCGTACCCCTACGTATATATATTCAGCGTGTGAGTAGTGTTGTTTCAGGAAGGATTGAGGCGTCATGTTGGCGGCCGCTCGCGTCACAGACCCGGTCCTTTTTCCCGCCACCACCTCGAAACTGATCTGTCGCTATCTCCAACGAAAACGACCACCACCAGGGTAAAGCTGTCTGCTGTGGCTACGTATGTCGCCATTGCAACTCTAGTGGCTCACTCTTCTCCGTATTGGTGACGCACTGTAGGGTACTCTTGATGAGGCGCGACAGGGTGACACAATGCTCTCTATAGACCAGCTGGAAGATTGTTTACTGTTTCGTTGTCTTAATTTAGATACAGTATTATGCATACATGTATGAGGGGGGGATGGGGGACCCCCCAAAATTGAGGAGCCTGGGGGGGAGAGTCTCTAAAATTTGGGCAAAACTTAAAAAATGCTCTTTTTGCGAAATTTTTACAAAATTTTGCAAAATTTAGGGTATTTTTGATCTATCAGGGGGGGAGGGTCCCCAAAATTTGGCCGGAGAGGCCCCCCAAAATTTTGACCCCGTTACATGTATGGTATTATGCTACATTAATCTTGCTCTGAGGCTACTTTGTCGTTGATTTAGTCATGTTTCTCCTTTTGTTTCAGAAAGCCGCCCGTGCTGCCTCCGGCTAAAAGCAAGCTGTATCGTGTGGTGCACGTGCCCTGGCAGGACCTGAAGGATGTACAACAGCTGCTCTGGCAGAGACACGTCTATCTGGACCACTTGCATTCTCTCAGGTTGGCTGGCTGAAGCATAGGCGAGGCTTATAGGTGACCTAACTTTGTCACAACGTTTTTTGTAACGGCACTGGTTTTGTCTGATTATGACGAAGCAAAATCATGTTTAACTTAATTCAGTGATCGAACGGGATTGAAGTGTGGGATCGGGACTAGATCGGGATTTTACCTTCGGGATTCGGGATCCTGTTCAATCACTATAACTTATAAACGCTCACTCACTGTATGTAGCTGGAATCTGCATTCTCTTCTTTTGCAGGACCTATCACCCGTAGCCTGGTATGGTTTCAAAGCAAGGAAGAGGCAAATCTGTGCACCACCCTGTGCTCGACCACCTTATCTGGCATTTTCTCGATTTTGAAAGTGGGAGGAAGAGGGAATGACCAAAAGTGAGGCCCCTGTTCCAGGAAAAAAACGCCAGCTTATAAACAGAAATTAAAAAATAACCCAGTATAAATATTATTATTATAATTTTAGGGCGGCGTTTCGGCAAGAGAAGCTGGGGCAGTTCCAGGACGATCAGAGAGAGCAGCTGTTGCAGCAAGAGGAACAGGAGTTCAGACAACAGCTCAGCCAGAACCAGAGCCAGAACCAAGCCCTGGCAAAACTCAGGTCAGGCCAGGGAACCAGGAATAACAACTGGTCAGAACAGAATCTGTAACCTGGGGGTGGGTCCCTCTTTGCGGGTCCTTGCCAAGGACCCCCCCTGTGGTGATTGCTTTCCTGAGGGACTGAGGCTTGCTGGTGTCTGCAAGCCTGTGTCAAATTCCAAAAGCTGCTGTCTACCTAATCTAATATCTAAAACTTTATTGGCTGGGAGTCTGGGATTTCACAAAGCGCATTTAACTTGTGTAAGGCGAATACGTGATCGTCTGAGCTATATTATACACATTATATTTTTTCATTACGATGTTCTATTTCATTCGAACAGGACGTTTTAGACCGAGTCTAAAGTTAAAAACCTGCTGCGAATCTGTCATTCTGTCTACACACTGTGCCATAGTCGAGTAGCTAGGCACGTCATTTTTAGACGATTGTTAGACCCGCAAGTGATGCCATAGTTGTGTGCTGTTTAGAGAGGAGCAGGAGAGGCGACAGCTAGCGGATTTGGAAGAGAGGACGGTAGCCGAGGTGGAGGAAGCCGTGCGGACGATGCACCGGGAGGGGGCTCACCGGGAGGCTGTCATCAGGCAATTTATTGTAAGCCCCCCCCCCTGCTACACGTCCACTCAGTTGGGAATATAAGGAAGAACCGAATGGGGGATATATATGGTTAAGAACGGCGTGGAACATAGTCAAAGTGTTATGGGGTGGGAGATGGTGGTACTCCCCCATCCCCATGCATGGGTTTGGGGCGTGCCATAGTTACGATTTCTAGAGAAATAATTTAGTAAGACAGGAAAACCACACCATAGATGGTTAAAAAGGCATCGTTAAAAAGATGTCGTTGTGTAAAAAATTAGTGTTGTGGGTGGGTCAGTGGCGTTGCCAGGAAAAAATTTCGGGGGGAATGACTTTTCAAATGTGCTAAAACGCACTTAATAATAGCAATTTTTACGCAAAAAATGACGCATATTAGCATATTTCGTTCAAAAACAATACTAATTTTCTGACCAGAGCTGCACCGAAAGTTAAGTTGAAGCTCAAAACACCGAAAATTACAAAATTGCTGCACCGACAAGGCGACAAGGGTCCAGAAGCTAGCAAATTTGAAAACAAAGAAGATTTTTGGCCTTACTAACCGCGAATTTACTAAAAATGCCATGTTGGCTACGATAAAATAGCTACAAGGATACATTAAACAGTGTATTATGCAAATAAATAGTGTACAATGCACCCATATACACGTGCGCACGCTTTAATGGAACACAAATGCAAGAAATATTGAGCCATACGCTTGCAGGGGACTGGGGGCGGCAGCCCCCAGAAAAAAAAATGGGGAAATTTTTGATTTTGAAGCCAAATTTGGTCAATTGGAGACGTATCCAAAATTGTTTCCGGCCCGACCATAAAAACCAAAGGGACCCTTGTGTAAAATTTCAGTCGGAAAAAATTTCGGGGGGGGGGGGGGCAAATTCCTCCCATTCCTTCCCTGGCTACTCCCCTGCTGTGGGTTGGTGAATCCGTCAAGCAATCCATCTGAAATGGGGGCTCAAAATGTTGGAAAGGGGGACTTTCAGAACAAAATCGTCACTGATTTTCATTTTTTTACTTTTTCAGGAAAAAGCAGACCAGTTTTTGAGCCCCGAAAATATGCGTGACAAAATCACAGAGGCCCTGGAAAATCCGGTGGATCACAATTACGCCATCGATGTGCAGGGAAATGTGTACTCGGGCAACCAGTGGACCAAGTACCTGGACGAAACACCCAGCGACACCAAGCCCTTCCGGACGAAGACGTCGGCCCCGGTCAAAAAGACCGGACAATTGCAGCCCACTAGATGAGATTATGGACTAAAGTCGGACAAAAAAGAGGTGCACCGCTTGAGAAAATGAAACATGTGATTTCGGTGCGAAAAGAATAGATTTTGTCGGACAAAAAATAGTTTCACCACTTGAGAAAATAAACATGTGATTTCGTTGCGAAAAGAATATATTTGGCGTACCTATCAAGAGTACAGCAAGTCGTCGCGGAAGTTATGCCACGAAAATAAAGATGTGGCGCAGTCTTTTCTGTCAGACTTTACCTGTTATATTTATTCGACATCGTTTTCATGTCGTGTGTAAATCATTCATTCATTCATTCATTCATTCATATACAACCGAACTGCCCCACCGCTCAAGTATTCAGGGGGATCGACTTCCGAGCCATCGAACCTCAGCGAAATTGCACTGTGCCTTGGATACTGTGACTCGGGTGCAGTCGGGCTAATTGTACTATATCCGAGTAGAAGGTTATCTTCATCAACAGAACAGGTTATTAAGGTGGTTGGGCTACCTTTAAAAGTCAATTTTTTTTAGTTACCTATTTTCTTCAACTCGATTTATGAGATCGGTATTACACACATCCCACATGGTCTATTTTTCCTCAATCCCATAGCGTTGGAATCTGTAATATGCTGTGTATAATTATGTTAATTGTGATCATACATGTAACGGGGTAAAAATTTTGAGTGGCTTCTCCGGCCAAATTTTGGGAAACCCCCCCCCCCCCTGATCGATCAAAAATACTCTTAATTTCTCAAAAAGTGCCATTTTTGCTAAATTTTGCCCAAATTTTCGGCACCCTCCCCCCCGGCCTCTCGATTTTTTTGGGGGGCTCCTGTATGATTATCATAGTTGTTATGTTTGTGGCTATATATAAGTTGTTTTCTGTGTTAATAAATACTTAGTCGTTTGTGTCGTGTTCCAATTTTAACATTTTTCCCGTGTCGTGGTGTGTGTTCTTTAATGAAAAATCTTTTATGAAAGTCCAGTAGTTCGCCTGTTGCCGCCGGCGCCAGTACCAGGATTAAACATGCCTGAGCTTGCTTGATACTAACGGTAGAATGCAGTATGCACAAAGGCAGTCTTAGCTCGAACGCAATCCAAGGGCCCTATTCCAACCCATCAATACGTGTACAATTTTTCGTCACGATGTTCTAATTTATTGATATAGAACGTCTTGGACTGGTTTTAGCGTTAGACTGGGTCTGACGCTGACTACTTTACAATATGCGCACTCAGACGTGCAGGCTAGCTGCAGCGAAAACCAATGAATTGGGTACAATGCTTACATTTTGTCCGAGTACGTGTCGTTTTTGTAGTGGTCCCGTCAAGTGTACGACGGGAAGGTCTGGTCTCCAGTATCGCCTCAATTAGTCTGCTTGTCACAGGATCAGAAAACGCTGGATGAAGCTACGTTTTCAATGCACATTTTGGTAATCGTTTATGAATGTGAATTTGTTTAGTTTTTTTAGCTGTTGAGTTTCAGAAATGAGCGGAGCTGAGGAGGATACGTTCTACGACTGTCCCACCACGGCGGAGCCCCGTAACGACACCGAACAGTTCACAGGTGGGGCTTGAGGGGACAAGGTTTCATATTTTTTCACCGGTTACAATTGCAAGAACGCGATTTCGAAATTTCATCGTTTGTCTGGTAATCCAAAGTCTTAATCTTTTGGTGAGCTTGGGAAATCAATCTGAAACTTCATCTGGGATCTACGTGTCTCGACTCAGCAAGATCAACTCACAGCTGTCAGTCTCCCTGACTAGCTAATCTATCCCCTTTTCAGTTGCAAGTAGATCATTATCCGCGCGTGTGAGCATACACGCACACACACGCAAATTTCAGGGGGTCAAAATCCTCACCTCCCTGATCCAGCAAAAAACACTAAGGGTGGATTTCACAAAGGTGGTTTTACTAAACCATGGTTTTACGTACGTTTTTATATGATTTGCATTGCTTATAAATTCATTACTAAATATTGCCTGATTCGTTACGAATTCCGTAGATTTTCTAAAACCATGGTTTTAGCTCAGGTGAAATTTCAGAAAAACAGAGACCTGCTGTGCTACAGGCTTTAAAATTTCAACTGCGCAAAACCACGGTTTAAGAAAATCTACGAAATTCGTAACGACTCAGGCACTCCGGCGATATTTCGTACTGAATTTATGTGCAAATCATATTAAAACGTGTATATATATATATATATATATATATATATATATATATATATATATATATATATATATATATATATATATATATATATATATATATATATATATATATATATATATACACGTAACACCATGGTTTTGTAAAACCACCTTCGTGAAATGCACCCTTAGTATTGCCACATTTTGACAAAATGCCGACATTTTTGAAAATATATATAATTTTAACACACTTTTGCTGGACCCACTCCCCCCTGGGCCCGGTTTAATAAAAGATCATCTGCGATTCATTAGTAACATTGATGTAAGCTAGAAAATGTGTTATAACTTTGCGTTTACGTAACGCTTCTGTTGGAAACTTTCACAACGGGTCTTATCCAAAATTAGATTTATCGGATTAGATTTAACTTTATTTCGTCAATAACGCAGAGTAAGTTTAATGTAATTTACTGAAACTTGGCAATTGGCATATAGTGGTGCGGGCAAAAAAACCCTATTTTCAACTTTTCGGGTCCTCCTGCGTTCCACATAAATCGGATCCATTAATGCTCGCGGCTGTTATAACGGCCATCTTTCGCCTAACTGTTGCACTAATAAAATGGATTCTAACTACTCACGTTTCTGAGTAATAAGCCTCTAAACCTCCGGGGAAAAAAACCCTATGCGGGAAAAAAACCCTAATGCGGGGAAAAAAAACCTACCACTTTTTTCGGCTGTTCTATTAGCAGTGAGTATAAACTCAATTCTATCGTGTTCTACAACTCTTAGGCTGCAGTATGGACTAAAAAAACCGTTTCTCCGACACCCATGTGACTCACAATAAATCTTCAAAAATCGACCCTTTTTGGCAGAAATGACTTCTGCCCAAATATGCATTTTTTAGTATTTAAATGCATTAAAAATAGATTTTTGCACTTATTATGTTAGAAACGGTGGCCAAACACCGCCCGCGTCTACCATTTTTGGATTTAGGTGATACGCAGCAGCTAAAGCCTAAATACTCCAAAAATGCCAAATTTTGGTGAAACATCACCAAAACAGGTTTCGTACGGGGTGTCGGGGTATGGGCCAAAACGACAAAAAACGTCGTTTTGCGGCCGAATAAACGGTTTCAATGAAGTCTACACATGTTCTTACCCCAGATCAGTCAACTTTTGTATCAACAATGGGTGAGTTTAGCAAAAAATTGTCGCCAAACAAAATAGGGTTTTTTCCCCGCAATAGGGTTTTTTTCCCCGTACAAACTTTGAACTGTCACAGGTAAACCACAACGTTTTTCACTGTTTTTGAGCTTTAGAAGTATAGAGGAAAGGTAACTCTCTTGAAAAGTGCGAACAACGTTGGCCAAAAGTGGTTTTGTGAAAAATTATGACAAGTCAAATTTGGAAAATTTTGTCACTTTGCAACATGGTTATTTTTTTGCGTAAAATACTGCGTATTTACGCAGTGGACCTTAAATTTACGCAGTCAAAAATAAAAATACGCACAATTTACGCAGCCTTCATGTGCCCACGAGGCGGCAGTAATCTTAGCCTGAAAAATTTTCCGATGCGTCTCCAATTGGGCCTGCAAATTAAAAAATTTCCTATTTTTGTACTGGAGGCTGCCGCCCCCAGACCCCCGCCAGTTTATTGCTTTGTGTTTCTTGCTATTGTCTTTCATTAAAACGTAAGCAAGTGTATGGATTTATATGTATTTGTATGTATCAATATCGTATGGAACCGAACATAATTTTGAAGAATCTAAAAGTCGTTCCCACACTATGGAAATGGCACATTGGGCATAGTTCAGTGTCCTAAAAGTTTTCAAATTAATACATTTGCTCACATTAAACAACGATACAGATCGGATGTTGTACAAATTGCTTGAAAAAGCTGTCAACTGGACATGACCATGTTACTTTGTGACCAAATAGCTGAATAGCTTTTTTACGTTTACTCCAGCAGTCCAACAAAATGTTATGTTCATTGTACTAGAATTACTTGACACGCCGTTTAAAGGCGTTGGCTATGTTTTTAACCATTTATATACTAGTGTTAGAAAAATACGCAATCGTTTCTAAAAATACGCAGTCAGAAATAAAAATACGCAGTTTTTACGCAGTGCGGATTTTCAAAAAAATAACCCTGCTTTGGAATTTTTCAACATGCAAAATTTTGAAATTTTATAAAAAATGCTACAGGCCTCAAAACTGCACAGAAATTGGTGTGGTAAGTAAGTTTGGGATGCGCTTTCCACCTACATACTCAAAAAGGTCCTATGTCGTAAAGTTCGGCCAGGAAGCACTAGGGTTTTTTTTCCCCGCAAAACGCGTAGGGGTTTTTTTCCCGCACCACTATACACCGAGAGAATGTATGTAAGCGATGTAGGGCGAAATTCCAGCCGGCTATTTTAATTTTGTGCTGTTTTATTAGCAAAAATAATTTCAATCTAATCCGTTAAATCCAATTTTGGATAAGGCACAACGTATATATTGCTAATCTGGTTGTTTATGTGTGGGTTAATTTTTATTACTTTAGCTTGATGCAGACAAAAGTCTAGCTAAGAAAAAGTCATTCATTAGTCCCAAATATTAGTTAATATTTGTGGCTTGAAAAAAATCACTAATATTTGGCACTAATGAACGACTTCAAGTTAGTTATATTTTTTACTGGTTAACGCGAACTTTATGACATTTTAACCACACGTTGTGTAACATATTGGCGGCATGTCAAGAAAATTTCAAGCAGGAATGTTGTGTAAACGCTAAGTTATACTACATTCTGTACGATGCATCCGTGTTTCTAATGGATCACGATTCATTGCTTATGAAAGCGGGCCCGGGACTCTTGATTTTGCGCCCCCCGCCCCCCGCCATCCAGATATATATACATCCCATTGTTTTTTTTAGCGGCCAGCGATCAATTGACTGGAGATCCTTTGGCTTCGGATGACCAAACATCCCAGCCCACAACCTCCGCGTCGGCTGACCTGGCAGAGGAACAAGCAAAAGGTGCTGCCAAAAATCAAGGGCCCATATTTTGCCGGATTAAGCAAGTTCATTTGAATACGACTCAACGGTTTAAAAATTATGCTTAAAATGCCATTTCAAAACCTCCGGGTTAAACTTAAAAAATCCGGGCTAACTTTTAGTACGATGCTTTTTAGTCAGACTGAGCGTTTTTGGACTGGGCACATTGTATTTTAGTGTTAAGCGTGCATGTTAAATCCATTTAGTTTAGAAGTGGCAGTCAGTTACGAATATTAAACCAGATCTTCACAAACTATTTTGTAAATTATAACTGTAATGATGCACTTTATTTAAGGTGGCGGTCCGAATAACTTCCATGACTTTATTATCTAATAAGTCGACGTAGGTTCTAGCTAGGATAACTTTCTTTTAAAAATATTAGAGCCTGCTGCAAAACTCTGTTTTTGAGTAAGTGTCATGTTCCTTCTGCCTTGTTCTAATTTTTCATGACCGACTGAAATTTTCTATTTTTGACAAATTTATAACATATAACATTTTATTACATTTGACAAATCTATACACATTTTTCAACCGGCATAACTGAGCGAAACTTTGTTCAAAATTTAACGAACTACAGCTTAAACTGTAGGTAATTATATTGCCGAGGTGTATCTTTTCTTATGTATAATTTTAATCCAATTGTTTTGGCTGAAAGTATACTAGTTTTTCTGAAATTGGTCATATTCAAAACAGTGCTGAATTTTTTAGCTATTTAGAATTTTAGGAGGACAGCTATCACGAAACAAAAAATATATTGCCGATCATAAAAACCTGAAGTTTGCTCACACAAACGACAGTGTCAAAAAATAGAGCGTATTTTTTAGTGCAAAATATAACCGTTGAGAAAAGTCGGAGAAGCCAAAAAGTAGCTAACGAAAAATTAGCTTAAAAAATTGTGTCTTTTTGTTAATGTCGCTCAACATAATTTGGAAACTTTTTTAGAAAGGTTTGCCTATACAAACAACTTTTTAAAAAGTTGCAGTCGCTGCGGAAAACCGTTATCAAAAGTAACAAAAGCCATATTATACAAATTTTCTGATTATCGATTCGAAGATTTTGCCATAATAAAATTCAGATAAAAAAATAACTTCAACAAAACTACACGTTATATTTATCAAACGAAAGCTAATGTACTGCTGAACAACCTTTCTCCAAGAGCAAAGTCCAGAAAACGTGACTGAAAAATTTACAGCCCAAATCAGTTCGGAGCGCCACCTTAAGTGGAGACTGACTCTGTAGTCTGTTACATTTTCCAGGCAGTAGACGTCCAAGTATACACTCCTTTAAAGTCAAAGTATACATAAAAAAATAATATATTTTCTATTGTGTAATTGTTGTTTATTTGAGAAAGCAGTTTGGTGGAGGACCAATGGTTTGTGGACGAAGAGGCCTGGACGGACATTTTGCCCACCATCGTGCAATCACTCGTTGAGGTTGGTTATATAATCTGCTTACTGTTGTGGCAATACCGAATATAATACAGAAGCAAAGTATTAGCAAGAGTACATAATAGCGTCTCACTCTATATAAAAAGAGTGAGACCCCGTGTACATGTGTGTTCAACAAAAGTACACGTTATATTTATCAAACTAAATGTTGACATCTATGCAACATGTACTGCTGAACAAGCTTTCTCCATGGCAGAGCATAGTGCTCCAGATAAAACGTGACTGAAAAATTTATAGCTCATAATTAGTTCGCTCTTTAAAAACATTAAAAAAGTTTGTAAATACCTTTGAGCGCCACCTTAAGTGGAGACTGACTCTGTAGTCTGTTACATTTTCCAGGCAGTAGACGTCCAAGTATACACTCCTTTAAAGTCAAAGTATACATTACAAAATAATATATTTTCTATTGTGTAATTGTTGTTTATTTGAGAAAGCAGTTTGGTGGAGGACCAATGGTTTGTGGACGAAGAGGCCTGGACGGACATTTTGCCCACCATCGAGCAATCACTCGTTGAGGTTGGTTATATAAACTGCTTACTGTTGTGGCAATACCGAATATAATACAGAAGCAAAGTATTAGTACTAGCCGGCTGACAGATTCCTCCAAGAGGTGTGGAATTTGCTAGACGTTTAGACAGGGAGAATAAAGGCGTATTGACTTTGACAGAACGATTTAAGGGATTTGCTTTTTGGAGATGTTATCGAAGGCTATTCATTCCGGTTTACTGATTAGAATTGCAATTTCTGCAGTGTTTGCAGCTCTCAGGTTTGCAACCGAGACCGAGACTAGGCAACCGAGACCTATATACGAGACCGAGACCAGTTCTTACATTTTTTGTGTCAAGTTAATGTTACATTTTTCTTTTTTTATGTCCTTTTTTGTTTAGGAGAAGTGCAGAGAGGCAGAACAGTTGAAATCTGCCGGCAACCGACAGTACGTGGCAGAGGACTGGCAGGGTGCCGCTCAGACCTACACCGAGGCCTTGCGACTCTGCCCTCCCGTTCCCGACGCTCAAACCATTCGTGCGCTACTCTATGGCAATCGTAGTGCTTGTTTCCTCAAAATGGTATGGCCGTGATTTAACCATATAAACATCAGGCATCATATTGTGCGGATGCTGTTTTTTGAGGAACCAAATTGAACTTGAAGTATAAGGCCCGGTTCCCACTGGGCAGAAATAAGAAATAAGAATTAAGAAATAAGAAATAGAAATAAGAAATAATGGGCAGAAATAAGAAATAAGAAACAAGAAATAAAGCCTTATGCGTTCACAGTGCAGAAATAAGAAAAAAGCCCATTTCAAGCTGTTATTTGATTGGCTGGAGGTAAATTTAGGCGGTATTTTGAAAGTACGTACGCAGCAGAACGTACGTACAGAGCGATATTTGAATTGTCCAATCATCAGAAAGGAAGGCGTGGCTTAGCGTCGCAAGCTCCAACCAACGCTTCTGATTGGCTAACTCCTTATTTCTTATTTCTTAAGTTAAAATGATTTTAACTCCTTATTTTAGAAATAAGGTTTGTTATTTCTGAAATAACAAAAGCTTATTTCTGCAGTGGGAATGCACTTGTATTTCTGAAATAAGGCCTTATTTCTTATTTCTGGTTACTTATTTCTTATTTCTGTCCAGTGGGAACCGGCTCTTATTCTGGAAATGTTATTTTGGATACGCTTTCTAGGCATAACTTGTGCTTTTTTGGTTGTGTTGTTGCTGGCATACATGTACACTGGGTCTTAGTCTGGGGCTGGGCTTGCCCCGACATTTCGGGGTCATTAAATAACAACAACACAAAAAATCGGAAATTTTTGCTAAATTTGGATATTTTTCGCTATTCTTTCTCATTTTTGAAGCATTTTACACTTCAGCTGGAGCTAATTTTGAGTT
This sequence comes from Trissonchulus sp. WLG1_4, assembly GCA_030248245.1. Taxonomy (NCBI): domain Eukaryota; kingdom Metazoa; phylum Nematoda; class Enoplea; order Enoplida; family Ironidae; genus Trissonchulus; species Trissonchulus sp. WLG1_4. The sequence goes on along the minus strand of JASANF010014319.1, from coordinate 60,116 downwards.
TCAGGGCACCTTTTTTTCAGTATATACCACGGAGGGGAGCTTGTCCCGATGGGTCAGATCTCAATGGGGGCTTGTCCCGTGTCTCAAATCTGGGTGGGGGCGGCTTACCCCCTCCTCCCCCATACCCCCCTCAAATCTGGTGAGAGGGCTTCTTACCCCAAGATCTCAAATCGGGGGGGAGGTTTACCCCTCATGTATGTACATCTGTGAGTATATATGCCTGCATGTGCCAGGAGCTGCCCGGGCTATCGGAGTCGGACTGTGACCGCGCCATCGCGCTGAAGCCGGACTACGCCAAGGCGCTGTTGCGTCGAGCGCAGTTGCGTGAGCGGACGGAGGAGGGCTGGGACGGGGCGCTGGAAGACTACCAGCGGGTGCTGCAGCTGGAGCCAGGAAACAGGGGCGCCTGGGAAAAGTGCCGGGTGCGTCTGGAGTTGGAATAATGACCAATGTTTAGTCCAAAGTTTGAGCAAAAATAGTTGCGCGGTGCGCCACTTACATAATATTTTAGTGGCATGACTTCTCCGACTACTTGCTCTGTACTCTTGTAGTCAAAAGCTATTCTTTTCGTATCTCATAGTAAATAAAGAATATATACATGGTTTTAGTTTTTGAGGATTGTTTATAGCTATTGTAAAGCGGAGATTTGATCAGTGTACAGTTTACTTCTAATCTCATTGTCAGCAAAGGTGCGGCTTAGTGCAGTTTTATGCAAATTAGTACGCTGTTTATGACAAGTTTATTCCTATCTTGCTGTTCCATAAACTGTCTCTAAAGAAGTCTGTAATGTCCTCTTGTGTTTTAGTCTTTACCGCCAATCATTGAAGAGCGCAATGAACGAATGAAGAATGAAATGATTGGTCAGTAATTGTCACGTGATTTTGTAGACGAATTTGGTTTTGGTTGTCTCCACTCCACTCCGGTTTAGTCTCCAACTAAACGTTCGCAAGCGCCCACTAAACTCCGAATCATACTCGTTCTTGACACGACCTTGTCCTTGTCCCTATCGTTTTGTCCTTAATCGATTCCAAGAAAACTGCACAGCCAAATGAGCCAACTTTTTGCATGAATAAATTTGGGGTCTCTTGCGGATCGTATCCGAAATATTCGCCGAAACGCTTGTGTCATTTCTTCACAGCAGCTGTCAAACATTAATTGTCCTTATCCCTGTCCCTGTGTCTTTAAGGACAAGTATGAGCCGGGCTTAGGGTCAAGTTTTGGACACTGGACAGCTGTTTTGAAGATTTAGTTTGCGCATTCGAATTCAGTTTACCCACTTTTGCTTCGATTGTTAGGATCCTCCCCTCAAAGCCCTCGATTTATGGGCGTTCCCCCTCCTATATCTTAGCTGGTCAATGGTTTTTATGCTTAACTTTCGTAGCTTTTGTGAGAGCGATGATGTAACTTCCCGTCCCAAATCTGTTATTTTACCGGCTGAACGGACACAGGGCTGTTTGAAACCTGTTGATGAAAATATGTTTCAGGTAAACTAAAAGATCTTGGCAACATGGTGCTGAAGCCGTTCGGGCTGTCGACGGATCACTTCAAGCTGGAGGAAAACGAAGGAGGGGGATATTCTATAAAAATGCAAAAATAGTTTCATTATTATTTAGCATTATATGCTATGCATTGGCGTAGCCAGGGCAAGTTTCGGGGGGAATGACTTTTCGATTTTTTTATGTGTTAAAATGCAGACATTTTTGCAGACTTAAAAACAAAAGGGGGACTCTTGTGTACTATTTAAGTCGGAAAATAATTTCGGGGGTAAAAAAATTATCCCCCATCCTGATTCGCCCCCCCCCCTGGCTACGCCCACCTGATGCTGTTCAGTCTGCTGGTCAGAATTATATCGCAACGGCTAATCAACGATTTGATATACAGCAAACTAATTTGCATAAAAGTGCAGCAATGTCCACGTATACTGAGTTTATGGTAGGTATACAAGCTCAGGTCATTACATTTTTTACATTTTTATTACATTCTGAGTTCATTTACATTTTTTGTGCGTAATTGCTGCTGTTATCGTTGGTTAGGTTATTTGTTTTTGTTAATTATCATATAATATTGTATGCGGATTTAGTATATAAAGTAACCGTGGTGGAAATACTATTGGAATTGAACCACGTTTAGTCAGACAAGAAATTGGTCAACCTTGAGACAAAACAAGTGGCGTGATTTTCGTGTAGTATATATTCGTCGATACTCGCTTTACTCTTGATGCTTGCAATTCGTTCGTTCTTTTCGTAATGAAATCACGTGTTTCTTTTGTTTCAAGGTCCAGCATGTTTTGGTCAGATTTTTTACTAAATTCGAAAAAGTCTACACTTGATACTACCTACGTACGTAATTTGTGTTTGAAGATCAAAGCGTCTGTATACATATTACACCAAACAAAACAAGTAGAATAAATATTTATTTTTTATTAAAGCATTAACAGGGATATTTACATCAGGCACCGGAATCGCGTATTCTAAACTGTGTCTTTGTTTGAACTACAGTCATTGTAATGATTGTTTTTGTTACATAATTACATAATAAAAAATAGGGTAAACATCTGTTGTCGTGTTATTAGATAAGACACTATAGCCTGGACACTAAATGCTCACTTGGATTTGATTATATTCTTTATACAAAGTTGGGATAGGTATCTGTGAAGTGTATGACAACCTTGTTAGGAACTTACAAAAAATTGATGACAGCTCAGCATTAACCCAGTAGCTCAAGTGGTAGTGCGCCGGTCTGCTGACTCACAGATTCTTTATCGCTGTAAGATTTCCCCACTCTTAACATGTGGGTACTACAAGAGCAAGGAACATGAAGAATTTAACCAAGAGCACATAATACATATTTTAGGGTTATTTTGATGCGATCTATTTTGATTTGTCTTGACGTAGGCTTCTCATAAATAATTTTGATTTGATTTGATCCGGTCCTTTTAAAAACGGTTTGATTCGATGCATCAAAAATCAAAACAACCCCAAGTACATGATAGTTGAATCACATTGATGTGGACTTGAGAGAGGTTTGGCAAATCGCACGCGTGGTGGCAAGCAAGAAGGGAGTGAGTTCAGGATGAGTACAGATGCAAGGGTTGTTGGCAGGTGGTCCCGCAGCCGTTGGAGCAGCACTTGTGGCCCCCCGCGCAGTCGCCGTCACTCGCGCACTGACTCACACACGCACCGAACCCCCCCGGCGTGGGACACAGACCGGCCTTTGTGCAACCGGGCTCGCCTGAAACAAGGGGGATGACAGGCTGACTATATTTTACTCTGAAAAAACTCAAGTTTATATTTATCCTGTTTATTTACAGTTTATTGTTGAGACATGACGTTTTTACTGTCTGCAAAAACGCTAGTGTACAGTTTGCTAACCCTATTGTTTTATTAGCTATATTAAGAGTACATAATAGGAAGAGTATGACACTCTCCCTATTATGCCTAGCAGCGCGCGTCCAATGCGGAGCGCGAAATAGGCCGTTTATATATGTACGGTTTTGAGGGGGGGGGTACCCCCCCTCAACTGAAGACCCCGTACTCAACTGAGGAGGGGGGCACCCCTCCCCTCAAAACGATACCCCGTACTCAACTGAGAGGGGTACCCCCCCCCTCAGTTCAGTACCCCGTCTTCAGTTGTGGGGGGTACCCCCCCTCATTTCAAGACACTAACAAGGACTTTCGTTGATGTGCTGAAACGAGGGGGGTACCCCCCCCTCAACTGAAGACGGGGTACTGAACTGAGGGGGGGGTACCCCCTTCAGTTGAGTACGGGGTATCGTTTTGAGGGGGGGGGTACCCCCCCCCTCAGTTGAGTACGGGGTCTTCAGTTGAGGCCTATTTCGCGCTCCGAATTGGACGCGCGCTGCTAGGCATAATAGGGAGAGTGTCATACTCTTCCTATTATGTACTCTTGGCTATACTTAGTTTACAATTTACTGTGCAAAAAAATCTATACCTAAATTTTTAGTGCTATGTATGTAATCTTGTACCTATCTATTATATTTATGGCATTAGTTTCAGAGGGTTAGTGTTTTTTTGCAGTACAATCCCCAAGTCAATACTCAATAAATATATACCTGTTTTGAATGATTACCTTCGCAGACATATTGCGGACAGGGGGGTTTGAAGCAGATGATTTTTCGGGGGACACAAACTTGGCACTGGTCGCAGGGGTTGGGCGTGCAGGGGTCCAGGGGGGTGCCGCCGGGCTGCGTCAGGGAGGGCATGTCACCCGCTGCAAAAAACAACTGCATCAGTTTGGTCTTATATTCATTGGATGATTCGCCGGTAGGTACAAAATAGTTCCTTGAAATACCAGAAACAAGGAAAAGTATAGGGGACCCATGTACCTGCTCAGTGCTTAGTACAAAAATCGGGTCTCTTCTGTTACTCCCCCACGCCCACAGTCCCCCAGTCCGGAAAATGGAATTTACTGAACGATTTGCACTCCTCTTGATTTGAAAAATGTAATTTTTAACAATTTTTTAACAAATTTAAAATGAAAAACGAAGGTTTTTAAAATTTTGCATTTTATCTAAAATTAGGATTTTTCGTCTCCTGAGAGTCTGAGACTCGGAAAGTGTAGTGAATACGGATTTTTGGTTTATGAAAGAATAAATTTTTGAAAACAGCCATGAACTTGAAATTTAAATTTTTTCATTTTTTAAAAAATATTTCAAGTTTGCATTTTTGAGGTCCTGCTTGAGGTCAAGAAGAGTCCATTGGGGCAAAAATTATGCAAATTGTTACATTAAACTGCAAATTCCGAACTGGGAGGGATAACATCCCGATCCTGACCCTAAACATCAGGCAGGTCAGGGGTCAGGGCCGTCAGTGGTAATCGCGGTTCAGTTAAAAATTAATTAAATTGAATTGTTTACACGTTGTTTTTACGAGAGGGTTATAAAGGAAGTGCTCAAATGGGCCTTACCAGTGGTGAAGTGGCACTGGGGCTGTCCCTGCCAGAGCAGTTTCTCTGAGCCGACCTGTTTGCTGCCCGTCTGGGGGTCCACACACCAACACACCCGGCCCAGAGAGTCGCATTGAATCGGGTGGAACAGACCTGAAGTAGACCGTTCTCAGAGTCAATTCATACTTACAGCCGTATGTCCGTTCAGCCGGCAAAATTACGGAATAATCACGCCACTAATAGCGTATTATATGATCAAATTGTGACGTGATTAATTTATAAACTTGCCGGCTGAAGGGACGTATGGCTGTAAGATTTTAGCAATCGAAGATTATATGAATCGAACCTCATTGGTTCCAAAGATTATAAGAGCAGACAAATAGCCAATCCATCAGATGTCGTACTGATTCTAGAATTGCCAAGCCAAGTCTGGGTATGAAACGGACATGTAGCTGAATTGACAGTAGTAAAGAAAGATATAGAAAATGGTGGTCTTGGAACCACCCGCTACTGGTACAGGGTGTAAATTGACACATGTATGTTAATCATTCTGACGTCAGGATGACTGACGTAAAACCAAGTTCATACTTGTCTTTGTCCTTGTCCCTGTCATCTTGTCATTAAAATATTTCAGAAGAACTGCACAGCCAAATATATAATGCCACTTTTTTGCATGACGATAGTTGAGGTCACTTCTGTACCGTATACAAATGATTTGCTCAAACGCAGTTGTCAAGTTTTCACAGCAGCTGACCGAAATTCGTCCTTGTCCCTGTCCCTGTGTCCTTAAGTGCAAGTATGAACCGGGCTTTAGACAAGCTCACGTACCATCTGCAGTGCAGCGCGGACTGAACTGTCCAGGCACGGCCATCAGAACTTGGTCCAGACACGGACCTCGGCCCAGACCCACTGCCAGCGACCCAGACCCCAGACCAGCTGCAACCAATCAGACAGCGCAAAAGACTACAATTACATCGCTAGGTACAGCACAGTACAGTACCGACCAAAATAACTTGCTCTTGCAACAGACTCCGTTAGCTACAGTACCGACCAAAATTACTTGCTTTACTACAGACTTCGGGGTCAAAGCGGAGATGGTGTCAGTGTACTTTTAGTACTTGACTTGATTCAAAGTTATAGCTATTGCTGTCGGAGTTTCTAGGCAGATTCGTCTTTAGCCTAGCCTGGCAGCTATGAGTTGTTAAACCAATAAGATGAACACCTACAGTGCTAACAGTATATACACCTAAAAATCGTTCAACTTTATCTTTTTATCTTCATTTTTTTATCTCTTTATCTTTACCTACAACTCTATCACACCGCTAAAATTGTATATACAGATTAGAATTTATCATTGTTCAAAAGCGTATCAACTGGTGGGGCGTCCCTACCAGGGCCTTGGAGACAAGTGGGTGGTCCATGGGCGCTGGGTCTTTCGGTGCCGGGCTGCTTCAGGCCACTCAAAACGTCCACACACCAGCACACCTGGCCCAGGTCGTCGCACTGCACTTCTTCAAAGTTGCCTGAAACAATAGCCAAGGCTGTGCGTTAGAGCTTATGGGCAATACAAGGACAGGGCTAGGTATAACTGCGTCGAGTCGGGTCATATAAACACTTTGTCAGCTAAACTTTGATCGACTGATGGCCAAATAGACAATAAAATAAGTAGATAATAATAAGTTATGTAACATAGACTATGTAGCAAAACTGAAACTGGGTCACTAAAGCTCAAACCTGTCACCCGGCAGACCCTTGGCCCTGTGACCCGGTGACCCGGTTTTCAAGAGGCCATTATTAGATACTAGAAACGCACTAATAGTATGGTATGTAGTAACGGGTTTGGAACTACATACAAATTACAAACCATCCAACTTATTGTCTACTGTCTGTCTACTGCCATGTTCTGTACTGGTTTACGGACAATTCCTTAGCCACATCAATGGCTCCGTATCTATTGATGAGCTGTGACTGACCGTCCTCTCGACATCTGGGTCGATGCATCCCGTGCTCCAGCCCCAATACAGCCTCGAAACACCGCCCGCCCTTCCCCGGCACTTCGTCGCGGTTCACCACGCTCGGACCGATCACTGAGCCACCTTAAATCAGTTCATAGCGCGCTGTCAGCATGAAGTCAAACCAAGGCCGTTTTACGTTAAAACCAGTCTACGGCGCTCCATTTCAGTTAGAACATCGTTACGAAAAATGATGCAGGTCTTACATACCTATATAGGTTATGTAGAACATGGCCCTTAGACTGCATTTAGCAAGCATTCAGCCGCACAATTTTTTTGGTATGATAATTATTATTATTACAAGTCTAGTGCGTCTAGTTCGTCTAAAAACGTGAGGTGATATAACCTAGCATTTATCCACAACGTCCTAAGTTTGACGAAAAAAAGTTTAGTACATTTACAACTGTACCTACATAGCATTGATCGCACACATATACTATTTTTGAGTGAATTCCACTGGCTGGAAATCATTTTCGCATCTCATGTGAATTACCAAAGATGAATTATTATTTCTTCGCACTATGAATTATCAATAAAGTCAAAATATTGAAAAAACTAGCACCGGCCCAGAATCGAACTGGGGACTTCTGGATGGATATCACATACAAACCACACGCTAACCCAATGCGCCACCGGTGCTACTGAAAGGTTACGTTTAAAACTTCGCTAAATGGGTAAGTTATTGTGCTGATTTAATGAAATTAGTAAAAAAGATTTGAAAATTTTTGAAATTTGAACCAACTTTGGCTAATAATACGCATAAGTGTGTTAACAAACATAACTTGATATATTCACTGGCATACTCAAATCCGAATTATTATAGTTATCATTTTGCTTAGGAGGTTTATATACTATTATTAAACTCTAGTGCGTCCAGTTTAGACTAATTCGACCAAGTCGTATTTATTTTAGCGAAGTCTGTTTTATGTGACATTATCTAAAAAACGAGTAAAATTTATTTTCAATTGCTCAGAGGAAATTTTATCACTCACAGTGTGATCTGTACAATCAGCCCCAACAAATGGTAATTACGGTATGTACGTAACTAAAATGATTGGATCGAAGTGCGTACTAATTGAATGAAAATACTTCCGTATTGCTCAAAAAATCAAAAAAGGTTAAATTGAAAAAAGCAACCCTTGGCTGGACTCAAACCAGCGACCAGCGGGGTGAAACGCCGCAGTGCTAACCACTACACCAGGGGGGTTATGGCAATGTTAAGTTAAAATTAAAATGTTTAAAATATTTTGCTTCTATTATTTAACAGTATGGAATGATTCCAACAAGCAGGCCCCAAAAGGGGGCAAGGTTCCTTTGCTGAGTGAAAATTCTACTTATTTTACCCATAGGATTTTAGCTTTGCTTTTACTTGTGTGTATTTCCATGCATAATGCACTAATACGTGTGAACATTAAACTTTTACATTGTTGCAATCACACTATAAATTCAACAATTTTCTCGAAAAGTCATTCCATAGTTGCTGGAACTGCTCGTGATTACAGCACGCAGTCGCATATTTGACAAAGAAAACTCCTGTCAAAACAGTTTATGCTGACAAAAACTGCTAATTTTTTTTGCAAAAAAGCATACGGAGGTCGAACCCTCGAAGTAGCATTACAACTTTTCGACTAGCGCTTTTGACCACTCGACTACGCTACTTCGATGTCTATCGTTGTTTGGTTATGACTATGTAGAAAAAAATATGAAAACATACATCGTCTAGACAATAACGTGATTAGCATGTGTATGTAGTCGGAAAAATTAAAAATACGAGTTTTCAAATCACTGAATTTTAGCAAAACGACAACTCAATACGTAGGCAAAAGTGTTATTAAGCATTATGTCATCAGAAATTGAAGCCTTCAAAAAAAGAGCACTCAATTTCCATACTGACTTTACGTGTTAATCATATGCGCCTATCACCATGTGGCTGCCATAATAACACTGCGCAGAGTTGATTTCAAAACAATAGTTCCTTCTCTAGAAGGAACAAAAATTAATTTCGTTTCCATAAAAAGAATTTAGCTTAGGTACTATGATAATACTGATAAGGGTAATATAAGCTTTCGTTTGGTATATAGTAGAGAAGCTAAATGTGAACCAGCCCTAATATGCACCATTAGCGTGTTCACATTCATGTAACTCTCACTGCGATGCAAGTCTCGTCTAAAAAGTAATACCAAACGACAGAGGAGTCTGACCACTATAATTGACAAAAATTTCATTAGAACTCATGCAAGACGGAATGTAGACTTCCACACGAAAGTTTTCAAACTAAAAAAACGGTGTTGTCCAAGCGGACAGGAGATATGACTAGTTTTGAAAATCTTGATTAATTCCAAACTTTCAGCGTAAAAGTAGTATATTTTTGGCAGTCCTAGACTCGGAATTTTTACGCGGCGGCCTCAGCCGCCGCGTATATACTATAGTGCAAAGCTCTCATATGCTTATCCCGCAAACTGAACAATCCCAGTGTAATCTGGCTGCTAGGTCAGCAGATTACACTGTTTTTGTGAGCGTGTGTCAGTTTGTGTACGTATTTAACATGCAGCGATTCCATTCGCATGTCTGTCAAGTGCTAATAACGCTGTGGACAGCACACCGTATTATGACGAAACCTGTTGCATCAGCGTTTCGTAGATTATATATCAGAACATCCGAAACGACATGAAACACTTGGAAATGGGAAATGTTTCATGTCATGGTCAGAAGTGTCCTTTCACTTCAGACCCAATTCTTTTGGCTCCCCTCCTGCAGTTTTGAATGTTTTTATCCTAAGTTTTGGCTCGTAGTGTTGTTTTAGGAATAAGCTCGATGCAGTGATGCAACTTAACTAAGTGCATGCAGAAAATTTCAGTTCTGCGACAGAACAATGTTCCTTCTGCTTTTGTGGAACTAAAACTTTTTTGTTTACATATTTTTAAACCACATTTTCACTATGTGAAATGCAGGTAAAAATGAATGAGGATGGCATGCAATTTCTAGCGTGCATATATATGTATGTAATCTTGAAACCCAAATTGACCGCAAACCTTAATTGCGTCACTGAAAGTCCCCCTCAGAGGCAAATTTAAACTCATCATATATTCGACTGTAGCTACATAAATATATAAAATCTAACTGTCCTATTTGAACTTTTCTGATATAATAACAGTTTTGACTATAAGCGATGACATTGCAGGCTAGAAATTAATATATATCAAGACTGAAAGTGGTAATGTTTAGTTACAATTATTGACAATAAAACATTATGGTCCCACGTTTTATATTCGAGGAATATCCTCAGCACTGCAAGCACGTCACAATGACATCTTTCCAAAAATAATTCAACTCTACTCGCAAAACGTGCTTGTTCGCTGATTTCCTAGACTCGGAATTTTTCGATTATGCTAATTCTGTAACCTGAACTTGTACTGAAAACGAATGAGAGGCTGTTTTTGTAAAACAGCTAATGTTGGAATTTGGCCCTAATGTGCACCACCCTTGATCCTAATGTGCACCAGGTGCCCAATTTTGCACCAAAATAGTAATCTTCATTACAAAGTTATGCAGCATCATTTTCAATTGGATTTTTTGGTGAACACAGTTCATTAAACGGAGCAACGCCATAATTAACAATAAGCTAATATTCGTGCTCATTGTGAGAGTTTTACAGTCTTCAAAACTGGTGCACTTTTGGCCACCACACCTTAACGGATTTTGGTGCAGTTTAGGACCCCGAAATGAACCACAAAATACATTGGAAAGTTTATAATTTGTAGTAAACAGTTTTAATAGGGCTGCTGATTAACTTAAATACTTCTGGTAAGACTGTTTTAGAAAAATTTTATTCAAATTTTGAATTAGTGCAGAATTCAAGGTTTTCTGATGTCATTTTTGCGCTGTTTTTGTTTATGCATTTTCTCACCATACACTGAACCGTTTTAAAAAAATGTTTGAACACTTGCAGTTTACACCATTTGCTCCCTTACGCATGGTTCGAAAACGCTAGCTTATTAGTTTGTGCCCTGGAAAGCGGACTGGTGAAGTCAAGGGCATGGCCGGTTAACTTTTGGCCCTGGCTCTTAATGTGCACCAAAATCAAATTTTCGGTTTTAAATGGCCCAAATCTCAAGCTAAAATTAACATTCTGGCATAAAATTTTGCAAACACTTGCGTTCACTATCCATTATAATCGATGTGAAATTTTAAGGCATTTGCTTAACTGATTGCTGAGAAAACTTGAGCCAAATATCAGCAGTTTGAGTCTAAAATCTTAGGTGGTTCACATTTGGCTGCTCTACTATATGCAAATCTGAATTATTATATTTATCATTTTGCTTAAGATAGTTTATATCCTATTAACAAGACTAGTGCGACTGGCGATTTCTCGGCTCCGGTCCGGACACTCGACTGCTCTTCAGCAGTACAGAGCCAGAATCGGTCTGGCCCAGTCCCCCCTATGCCCTGACTGCCAAGAAAAGGACGAAGATATCGATTACCTCTTCGCCTGCCCTGCTAAAGCTCACGTCCTATTTAAGACCTTTGGTACCCACACGCTACAGGCCAAGGTTGCGCTCGCCCAACCCACGACCACTGTCAAATTACTGCATCGGCTGGGGCGGCTCAACTGACCACCCCGATATGGCCCTGGCCAACTCACCACAAACAACAACAACAACAACAACACAACAGACTAGTGCGTCTAGTTTAGACTAGTTCGACCAAATCTAGAACTTCACGTAGTTTATTGTATGACAACGAAAAGTTTGTGAAAAATTTTCATTAAATTTGAATTACAATGCTATTTGATCGCATATGAGGTGATTATAGGTAGTCACCAAAAGGTAAAATTCCAGGAGCCATAACTTTTTTTAGGGTTATGGTATCGACGTGAAACTTGTTTTATATCGTTCATCAAGTACTATCGATGCATTGATGACGTAAACGGCGACCAAGGGTCAGTATAAAATAATAGTCATACGTGACTGGCCGTTGCGTCCGTAAACGTCATGTAAGATATCATTGGAAAGCCCCTTCAATTCTGAGTTGAATGCTGTCAATTTTGTGTTTCTACGTCAACGTTGAAGCAAGTTATAACTATTTCAATTTTTACGAACTTTTGTTCAATACGTTTATGGTGTGAGTAGTAGAGGAGGAATTTTTTCGAACAAAATTGTTTTCTAAAAAGAACTTTTGACCATAATTTATTTCAGGTACCACGTAAAAGGTTCCAGTTTTCAAAGTTAAACAAGGCAGAAGACGGGCTTTTATTTGATACCAAAAAAGCTATACGTTAACGCTGACTTATATACGGAAAAACGTCTTTGACCACATAATGTTTTTCAGCCACCGCGGTTTTGGTAATAACTTTTTTTAGGTGCCACCAAAAAATTTCTAGTTTTCGCTGTTGGATATTTCAGAAAAGGAGCTTTCAATTGACACTAAGCAAACTGTAAATTCTGGCTGACCTGCTCCAAAAAAGCGTCGAAATACGTTTGAAATAGTATAATACTGGACCACTGCCATCGTTTTGGCCATAATTTGTTTCAAGTATCGCGTAAAAAGATTTCGTTTTCGCTGTTTGATAGCAAAGAGTTAAAGCTTTGATTTGGTACCAAAAAAGCTATAGGTCACCGCTGACTTATATGTCGAAAAACGTCAAAATTTTTAAACTAAATATTGCGTCAATTTTAGCGCAGTTAAGGCTATAACTTTATTCAGGTACCGCGTAAAAAGTTCTTGTTGTCACTGTTAGTTAGGGCAGAAAAAGAGCTTTCCGGTGATACCAAAAACGTAATTGATATGTTACGATACGTAACGTTACGTTATGATAATTGTTATTTCTTTAAAACCGGTTTAGGGGTTAAACGGTTTCTTTTATCGATTAACTGTGAATAGAAAACTTTTTGCCCATGACTTCTGCTATCTAATAAAAAAAAGACGACGTTTCTAGTTTGAGTGGTTCCTGAGTTATTATCATTTCTCTTTTTTGCCGAACCTAAATTTAATTATTTTGGGATTTGATCACGCATGGTGTGATCTGTAATATAGTCATATAGTCAGCTCCTTTTATGAAATCTTTCAGGGGCCATAACTTTTGATACGGTAGTGGGTATGGGAGAATAATACTGTTAACGTCATTTGAGAGGAAATTTCGAATGATGGGTGACATGGCCTTTAACTTGACGTTAAGCTTGCGTCATAATTTAGAATTGGAAATTTAAACGTTTAAACGTGAATGGTATACGTCAAGTAAGGTATCATTCAAAAGCGCCTACTGTTCTGAGTTGAAAGGCGTCAATTTTATGTTTTTACGTTAACTTTGAGGCCAGTTATGACGGTATGAACATTTGAGAATTAAATGACACTATAGTATCATCTTACATTCGTCGTAGTAGATGTTCGAGCCCGAAAATGTCAGTATGGAAATTTTTTATTTTTTTCAAACCGGTTTAACGGTTAACCGGTTTTCTTTACGAACTGACTTTGAATACAAAAATTTTTAGCCACACTGTTGGCTATCTCATAACGTAAAAATGACGTTTCTGCGTTGAGCCGGTCCTGAGTTATTATCGTAATTATTTTTGAGCAAGAAAGTTTATATAGTATAGTAAGGTAATAAATATTTTAGTACTTTCAGGTACTGGTCGCTGAACATGCTTACCAAACTTATCAAGTATATCTTACTAACACTTTCCGTCAAAAATTACATTACCATTTTTTGCGTCTGTAACGACGTAGTGCAAAATGCTGACTGCAAAATATGAAAGCAATCTTACGTTGACAAATAAAATTTCATACCAAAGAAACACAGGCAATTACACTACATAGATATGTATTTACATAAGTCAGGCAACCGGTTGATTGAATATAGATTTAGTCAGTTTTTTGATTGATTAGAACTAAACACTGTAGCTATGATCTTTTGTAGCTTCACGTGTAACGTTTCTCATGTCTAAGGGTCGATTCATACTTACATCCGCATGTCCGTTCAAAATAAAATTACGAAAAAATATCCCACAATCTGATTTTATTTCCTATTAGTGGCGTGATTATTTCATAATTTTGCCGGCTGAACGGACATACGGCTGTAAGTATGGATCGACCCTTAAGGTAGACGTCTAAAATGCCGTTCTGAAACTATGTCCGAGCCAATTTGGGTTCTGACTTGTGGAGTGGCAGTTCGGCACCCCCTGCCAGGTGGGCCGGTCGGTGCCTGGTATCCTGGCCCCTGTGTCCTCCTCCACACACCAGCACGCTCGCTTCACAGGGTTGCACTGCACCGGGTAGAAACTGCCTGAAACAATCATCACTTATAACAGTCCATGCATACTTTTCAGACTTATGACCGCTCAGCTAACAAAATTCTGGCACTTGGACAACGCGCGACCTATTACGCTTCTAATGAAGTTTTTAATGTTCTAATGTTATGATAATGTTATACTATGTTTAAAGTTTTGACGAACCAGCTTTTAATTGGCTAATTACTAATAAGCAATTAAGTTTTCGGTTAGTAAAAGAAGAAATCAAGAAATCAAACATTACGTTGATATGAAGGTCCTATGTTGAAAAGACAAATCGACGAAAAAGATAAACGACACATTTATAAATAGGAAATGAGATCTTACATCACACAAAGTGATACTAAAACAGAAGATAATAATATACCATCTTGCTTGCAGACCGGAATAAACCCTCCCGTGGCTTTGGCTTGCTTTGCCTGTTTCTCGCACAGACCGATAAACGGGGTCACAATCTTGGAACGACCTAGGCAAACAAATTATATACTAACAAACTAATATTATGCAAATTTACTAAAGTCTGACCAGAAATTGCTGAACCCTAAGACAGAACAGGTGGCGTGATACTACTCGCCGTGCGCTAGTTTGACGCGAGCAATTCGTAATGAAATCCAGTGTTTCATTTTTATCTCAGGGTCCAGCATTTTTGGGTCCGATTTTAGTTTAAAAGTATATAATAAATTCGCTTTACATTGCTGAAGCTAAGAATCACAAAAGGTGTGATTAATCGCGATGATGTCCGTACCAAAACAGTCGGGGTCTCCCTGCCAGGCGGGTTTCTCTGTGCCGACCCGGATGGCCCCGGTGAGCTCGTTGACACACCAGCACATCTCGCGACGACCATCGCACTGCACTGGATAGAAGTGGCCTAAAAAACTACTAAAAAAATTTTGCTAGGTATACCAAGTCCTATTACTAAGGGCCTTTTTTTAAAATGGACTTAACTGGACTTGACTTAACTGGACTTAATTAAGTCCGGAATTTTGGAACGCAAAATCGGACTTAAGTGGACTTAAGTGGACTTAACCGGACTTAACGCTGTCAGCGGACTTAATTAAGTCCAGTTGCATTTCTAAAATGTCACTGGACTTAAATTTAAGTCCGATCGCATTCCAAAAATACTGCTGGACTTAAGTTGGCGCTGGACTTATTTAAGTCCGACTAAACTTTTGGACATTTCTAAAATGGACTTAATTAAGTCCACTAAAGTCCGCGGACTTAAAATTACATGTATTTGGGAGGATTTTAAGTCAGCATAACTTTACGCGGACTTAGCGGATTTAAGTGCCTGATAGCTCATTAATCATCATAATTAAAAGTTATAAAGGATTATCATCATAATCCTTTATAACTTTTGACATACTGAACCGATTTGGATGATCTATATGTCAAACGATAGCTAAATAATTGCGCTTTTCAATGGCATATTTTTTATAGTCTTAATTTTGTAAAAAGTTGCTAAATGACTAATAAATATACTTTTTTAGCCAAATACTGTACTTTTTTTACAGGTTACAATGATTGGTGTCGTTTTAAATTTTAAATATAGGACTGAAAAACGTTGTTTGACTAAGTTTTATTAGTTTTACAGATTGAAACAAGTGCCAAGTAATGAACTACGGTGTTTTTTATGTTGCGCACTTGTGTAATTTTTAAGTTGCAGAATGTTACTGATTATCAATCTAACGACTTAAGATGGTAGTGCCGCCAAAGTACTTTTGCCATAGGCACAGATGTACATTGGTCGGGTCTGGGGGGGGGGGGGCCCCGTGGGGGGAGGGGCCCCCCCCCCGTTTTCCTCGGGGAGAGGCCCCCCTCTCTGAAACCCCAAAATCGCTTCAGATCGCCGTAAAATGCTTCAAAAATGACCAAAAAAACGAAAAAATCGCTAAAAATTTCGGAATTTCGCAAAAATTTACATGTATGTCCCATAGGGTGCAAAATACGAAGCTTTTTTTTGAAAATTTTACGACCACTGATAAATTAAAATTAAGCGACACCTTCAGCGCAATGCTGTACTGTGCGAGATAAGCACTTTCTGATTCAAAACTACCAATATCGACAAAGTTTTGTTCAATCGCCATCTGTAAACCAGACACCACAGAATTGAGACGTACATATTAGCAAAACCAACAAGAAAGATATCGTTTTGGCCCGATTGTGGCGTACACAGAAGGCGTCGACGCACGATTTTTTTCCACATTTAATATCAAAATGCTCTTTCGCCAAAGGCAGTCTGAAAAGGAAAGTGGTTCTAGGCCCGATTTATCGAAGCGAAATGCTCGTCATCGAAAAAGCAAATGTTCGTCGTAGAAAACTTTTTGAATGACAACATTTTGTCAATTAGAACCATACATGTATGAGGGGGGAATGGGTGGGACCCCCCCAAATTGAGGGGCCGGAGGAGAGGGTCCCTAAAATTCAGGCAAAATTTAGTAAAAATGGCACTTTTTTGGGAAAATTTTACAAAATTTCGCAAACTTCAGGGTAGTTTTGGTCGATCTGGGGGAGGGAGGGTCCCCAAAATTTGGCCGAAGAGGCCCTGCCAAAACGTTGACCCCGTGACATGTATGATTAGAACATAATAATTCTTCAGCGGAAAAATGTTTATAAGCTTGTTGAACGTTTAGGAAAGTAAAGGTCAGTTTACTAAATGAAACGGACAAGACTTGCGTCGAATAGCAAACGTCCTACGTCAACGACAACGAGTTAGTGCTTTCTGAGCACTATTAGCGCAAATAATTACAAAATCTTTTCTTCGAAAATGAATAGACCCTTATCTTCACCAATGCTCAAATCATAAAATATCATCTCAGCACTGTTACTTTAATGCCCAGTGGAACATGTGAGATACCACATTTGGTTGCTGTGTTGATATGGTACCACTGATACATTTGGGTGAGGTACATATTATGCCTGAGTGATGGCGCAAATTTTTTGCAAATTTTCAATTTTGAGCGCTTATAACTGAAAAAAGGTGCGTCCTATAGATCCTTAATCGACTAATTATATTTTGTTTACCATCAATTTCTCTATCGAATGGTGGTTTCGTGATCTCTACGAGCTTGAGCAGTGTCCAAAAAACCAGAAGGTGTCAGAGTGAGGCTGTCTAGCAAGTGATACTCTGGGCATTAAAAAGTTATTACTATTATATTTGTTCTCAAAAGTTTATATAAATTTATTATTTACGGTTAGGCTGCGTTGGTGTTATAGATTTAGTGCATATGTTAGCCTAAACGATTCCAAATTAGCGCGAAGCCGCCAATAGTGTGCAGGAAGCACTAATGTGTCGCAACCTCAAGGCGATTGCTACTTTGACGCAAGTCTTGTCCGTTTGATTCAGCACGTCAAGTTTTTCTATTCGGCTCGGAAGTTGTTCGGGCAGCTTAACAAGCTTGTTTAACCGCTTGTTTAACAAGTTTGACTAGTATTTTTTGTTGAAAATAGAATCTGTTCTTTATTCTACCAACAGTGCTGCCTCAGGACAAACGGCATTTTTCCTGTTGGGCCACAGCCCAACAGGTTTTTATTAATTTTGATTTTGATTTACTAAGTGTGCTGCTAACGTTAAAGTGCTCATGTGCGGCGTGTTTTACACGTTCGGTCAGTCAAATCGCACCCGTTACCTACCTACATATTAAGCGCCTTGCTGCCTTGCTTCTGCGTACTTCACAGTTTGTCCAATCTGATATATTGCGTGTTTAGTCTATATTTCTTGTCCCTATTCTGTGATGGCATACAGATGCGATTTGTCCAAAATTTTTTCTCGATATGGGCAGTCACCGTTGACTCTGAGTCAACAAGTTCTTAGTATATACTCGGCACGGTACAGCATAAGTCTGACTTCTCACTAAACGTTAAGACCTGATTCACACTGGTACTTACACAAGCACAAGCACAGGCACAGGCACAACCAATCAAATTGAAGCCCGCCAGTGTAAGTTTCGTTTTCATTTTGAAATTTCGGGCTAAAAGTTTCGCAGTTTTGAAACTTTCTCGTACTATTTTATGGAAGAAGGAAATAAACTGGAAAGAAAATAAAAAATAAAGAAAAAATGCAATTGGAATTTAAATGAAACTAAAATTAAAAGAAGGAAAGAAAAAGAAAATGAACGAAATGCATTCTTCTGTAAATATAAGATCCTTTTAAAGAAGAGTTTCTCCCAAAAACCACACCTTTCCGTTTAATTTTGCGCCATTTATGATCATACCCAAACTGACAGCTACAAAGTCTCTACAGTCTACACTGCAGTGGCGTTGCTTCTGCAAAAGATAAAATGTTTGGAGAAGCGTTGTACTTGTGCTTTTGCAGAATTTTCTGCAGTGTGAACAGGCTGTGCAGGCAGGCTGTGCTTGTGCGTGTGCCTGTGCTTGTGCTTGTGCAAGTGCCAGTGGGAACCCGGCCTAAATTTCAAAGCCAAAAGCTCTTTTTATGCAATCTATGAGCAAAACTGCTTTGGCGACACTTTGGCGAAAAGAGCATCGTTCCGGCCGATTAGCTATGTAGGATAGGCCGAAGAGTGTCATAGGTACTCTGCCCTATTATGTACTCTTGATTGCATACTAGTCCTGATGCAGATTTTGACTGCTTTTAAGCGGTACAATCCAGCACTGGACAAACTATAAGGACAGAGACAATCCTTTAAGATAGCATAAACCGGGCTTTACAATAACTTTGTTTCAGAACCTGACAGTATCATAATTATTACATGTTAACTTGGTTTAGGATGTACGCTTAAAAGATTTAAACATAAAACAGATGTAAATTTAAACATTTAAAAAGCCCAGTTTATGAGCTTTCGAATGAGCTATTACACGTGCAAAACAATAAAACAAGTCAAAAGTTATAAACAGGAACTCGGAAGCAACACAGAGTCTTTTAGGAATGCAATCGGACTTAATTAAGTCGGACTTAATCGAGTCGGACTTAATTAAGTCTGCATTCCTAAAATACTGGACTTAAGTGGACTTAATTATGTCCGCTGCAAATTTAAGTCCACTTAAGTCCGACTTAACTGGACTTAAACTTTGCAGCGGACTTAATTAAGTCCACTTAAATCCGGCATTTTTGGAATGCGTTTAAGTCCACTTAAGTCCGTTGATTTAAGTCCAGCTAAGTCAATTCCAGTTAAGTCCATTTTAGAAAAAGGCCCCAAGAGTACATAATAGTGTCTCACTCTATTTAGAAGAAAAGTGAGACGCTCTCCTTTCTGCCTGTGTTATAGCGCAGGCAGATGCGCTCGTCATTTCCAGGCCACATGTTGCCGATTTGTGCTACATGTCGCTGGCCAATCAGCGCGTAGATTCTCTTTGCGAAACACACTTTAAGCCGGTGCTATACTTCTCAAAGCTCTGCTTTGCTTTGAAGCGCCTCGAAGCAAAGCCAAGCTTGGCTTCGACGCGCTTTGAATTGGAGTCCAAGCTGGCATCGCTTTGAAGCCGCAAAGCCCAGCATCGCTTTCTTTCAAAACGAGCTTGGCTTCAAAGCAAAGCTGCGCTTCAAATCGACGCCGCACTTTGGAAATTCATATCTAGCTATACTTTCGCGCCAAAATATCACCGCCTAACAAGTTGTTGCTGCTGTGGCTGATTTTAAAATTTAAACGGGCGCAACGAAAGAAACGTCAATGGTATATTCGACCCAAAAATGATCGAGGTTGCTGCGTAGGCAGTGTCACGACTTGGTTCAGGGACTGCGCCAACGTGACCGTGAACTTTTTTTTTAATTACCTTCGAATGAACACACATTACCTTGCAAATATAGAACATATTGAAAAGCGAAAAAGCAAATAATATATTAAAAATGAAGTAAAGAACAACTAAAAAAGTATTAAGAAAGAAAAAGAAGCATAAAATAACATTTCTTTGCGATTTACAAAAACGTGTAAAAATCCGACGCGCTTCGAAGCGCTTCAAAAGTTGAAATGAATTCAACTCAGGCTGCTTCGAAGCGCGTCGAAGCAAAGCGAGGCCTGGCATTGGAAAGCGTGGGAACGCTTTGGACGCTTTGAAACAAAGCCAGGCCTCGCTTCGAAGCAAAGCTTGGCTTATGTACTCTTGCTATTACTACCCCCGCTAATGTGCAACACTTTGTAAATCAACCTACATAACCTTTGAAATATACTAAGTAAATTAAAAATAATTTTTAAACTAATCCGTGTAATCCGTTTTCGGAATTGGCCCCAGGTTTATACATTTCGATGAACGCAAAGAATTACCGCGCTAGAATGGGGCGGGCGAATAGAAAATGGAAAGGGTCCTATGGTCAATTGCACTGACTTATTCTTTAGCTATTCCTATTATCGGGTTAAGTATTCCAAAAATGTATTCTCGAGGTTTTATTCTCCAAATTTCCCCCTGCAACATTAGAGCATAGTAGCTCGAGCATAAATATCTTATTCTCCAGCTGTCCAATAAAAATTTGGCTACATCAATGTTATTCAATGTTATCCAATCAGAGCCTAGCAGACAGCCGATTGAGCTCGAGAATGTGCTTAAATAAGCCCCGCCTACAGATTCGTTATGAAAGCAGATTTGTTTTTTGTCCGCTCACCAACAGTACGACGACGTGACACAGGTTAGTCGCCTGATGACGAACGAAACCCAAAAGTGAGGATTGTAGGTAAAACTTTTTTGTTTCGTTATAGTTTCGCTAAATAAACCAGCTATAAGCCCAACAAACATGAACATGTTAAAAATGTGGAGTTTGATAATTTTTTTCTGAAAGGTACATATATATACCTATATTAGGTAATTCTTCAACTATAATTCTTCAGCTAATCCTAAGTTATGTTTTTATAAACTACTTATTCTTGAGCTACTCCCCAACGTCGAGAATAACTATTATCAAGCTTAAATTGTTGGTACAATGAAAATTTATTATATTCCTAAGCTATTCTCGAGCTATTCCTATTCTTCAGCTATTCTTTGTTGGTGCAATCTGGTGCTAGTCTTGTGCGTTACCGTCTTCAGTGCATCGGGGGACGGGTTGACCGAGACTGGCTGCCCGGTTGGCCTGGTAGAAACAGTTCTCTGTCCCGCCCGACGCAAGCCCACGCTCACCCCCTCCCAGTCGCCCACTGTCCACATCCACGCCTAAACAAAGTCTCCCACCAGAGGAATATGAAATACGGATGGCTTGGTGCCGTCAACGCTTTGCTTTGGTTTATCTATTAGTATTTGACTTGATGATTTGTCCATTAAGCTTTTTATTATTCCGCCTAAAGGCGGAATTATTAGAATCAGAACTTTGTATGAAAAGCGTGTAAGGCGCTTATATATATATATATATATATACGTACAGCATTGCTATATGTTTTACACAGTGCTGGTCTATAGAAGTGAACGTGTTTCAAAGGATACCGTGGGGGTTTTTTGGCATGCAATAGACAAATTGAAAAAACGCCAAGAAACTTGTAATTTTAGCATATGGGATATCTTGGTGGTGGGATGTTCTTTGTTAGAAAAGAGAAAATTATAATAAAAAAAAATCCTATAACACTAAAAAAAGAGTATGTATTTTTTTGATTTTTTTTTTTTTTTTTGTTGCGTGGAGAAGAGGCACCTCCTGTTGTTTTCCTAACTGATATATAGTTTTTTTTTTTTTATTTGTTGATTTTCCTTTTTGTCCCTGTTTTTATGCCCGCCTAGTCTAGTTGGTGGGGCGTCTGCTCGGCAAGCGGAAGGTTGATAGATAGAATCTTTCGATTATTTTATATGAATATAACGATTTTGGTCTTTATTTAGGGATAAGTGGTCTGTTGTACTTGAGTGAGCTGTTATGAAATACCTGTAATCTAGGTGAATACGCATACCCATGAGCTGATGTTTCCGCCACAGACGACTGTTGCCGTCTGTGTTTCTCGCCAGATCAAAATTAAAGACCTGTTGTGCTGTGGAACAGCCAGTAAAAATTAAAACGATATACAAACTTAAGTTTCACCCCCCCCCCCCAGATGGATTTCAAAATTTGTAATTTTGCTACACGTATCCCCCCTTGGCTGCGAACTTTTGTTTTGTCTAGCAGCTGTCTGATTGGCTGTTGGTGTTTCGCCACAGCCAATCAGCTTCTATTATACCTATATTGAATAATACTGATATTTTAAAATCTGTAATAGCTATAAGAACATCAAATTCACTAACGGTTTCTGTTATGCAGAATCATAGAACATGTTAACACCAAACAATTTTGTTTTAATTGAAGCAAAAAAAATATGAAAATTTTATGGCACTTTTTCAACTTACTGTGCTTAAGCTGATTGTTGTTGCGATGAAGTGGCCCAGTGTAGAGATGAGCTTTACGGCCCTGAGGCCCGTCCCGGCCGGGCTGGGCCGACCGACTGAAGTTTAAATGAGGGCCGGGCCGCGTGTTTCCATAATGCACAACAATTGGGCACTATGAAAAGTGCACAGCGATTAGGCACTGCACTGGAAATATGCACGCCGTTTGGGCACCAGAAAAGTGCACAGCCTTTAGGCACCATAAAGAAAAGTGCACAGCGGTGAGGCACCATTGCATAGAAAGTAAGGATGTGTAATACGTAATAAGCGTATTGGCTATGTATACATATCAAGCAAACACACAGCACATCATGTATATATTTTTATTTACATATTTAGCAATTTCAACAAGCCCTATCTGCGGCAAAACCTTCAGTAAGTATTAAGCAACACTTTCAAGTTCATCTTTGTCATTTACTGGATTGCTTTTGCAGTAAACTTTTGTTTGTTAAGTCAAACAAGCCTATTTGACAGACTATACGACTAAACAGACTTTAATTAATGGTGAAAATTTAGGCAGCCGATCCACAAAATATTCCGTCGGAAGAAGTGTTATTGCCACACACACAATTTGTACTGATGGTATGCCGTGGACCGCATACGTACATGCATATGTATATGCACATCCTTACTTTCTACGCAATGGTTCTTCACCGCTGTGCACTTTTCTTTATGGTGCCTAAAGGCTGTGCACTTTTCCGGTGCCCAAACGGGGTGCATATTTCCAGTGCAGTGCCTAATCGCTGTGCATTTTTCATAGTGCCCTATTGTTGTGCACTATGGAAACACGCGCCCGGGCCGGGCCGGGCCGTGGCAATTTTGCATCAGGGCCGGGCCGGGCCGCTACGCCATCAGGGCCTCAGGGCCGGCCCGGCCCAGATTTTGGCCCGGCCCGGCCCTGATTTCAACCCTGCCCTGTCTGTTGTCAGAAGCAAACACGTACGTATGTATCTACGCTAACGACACAGCCTGCGTAGCAGCTTGTCGTGTACTCGTGTGGTGTGTTCCTAGTGTGTGTCGCTGTCGCATCTTTTCCAATTTTGCTCTATGTGTTTATATTTGTATACAAGTTATATATACTACTTGTGTTTTTTATAGAATTTTATAGCTTTTATGGTTTGACAGTTCTATTAGGTTTAGTAAAAAATTTAGTACAAGGCTTAGTGTTAAATTCTACACAAGTGTCCCTCCTTCCTTTTGTTTTTTTTTCGTCCGGCCGGAAAAATTTTCTGATACGTCTTCAATTGACCAAATTTGGCCTAAAAATAAAAAATTCCCCCATTTTTTCCTGGGGGCTGCCGCCCCCAGACCCCTGCGACTCTGTGGTTTACTATTCTTTGTTATTACTTTTCGTCAAAGTCTATGCATGTATACACGTGTAATTGTTCTGTCCGAAAAAATTTCTGATACGTCTCCAGTTTACCAAATTCGGTCTAAAAATTGGGAAAATCGCCAATTTTTTCTGGGGGCCGCTCGCTTCAGACCCCTGCAACTGTGGTTCAGCAATCTTGCGTTTGTAAAGCGTCTAATAAGAGTTAAAATTGCTAAAAAAATTTATTTTAACAAATTATAAAAAATCGAAAAGTCATTCCCCCGAAATTGTTTTCTGGGTACGCCACTGGTGATACATACTGTTTTTCTCATGAACTTTTCACACAATAAGCCATGTATATAGGTATTCAGTAGCATTGCATAAGCCTTTACGCAACACATTAAGCTCTTCAACTGACAAGGGCAATCTAACTGTCAACTAATGAAAATCAGGGCCGGGCCGGGCGGGCCGACGTCGACGCCCAATCAGGGCCGGGCCGGGCCGGGCCGTAGAAAATCTTGAGCAGGGCCGGGCCGGGCCGAGCAAAATTTCCATCAGGGCCGGGCCGGGCCGGGCCAAAAAGCCGGCCCTGATCTCATCTCTAGCGCAGTGGTCAGTGTGATTGTCCGGAAACCTGTGGCAATTGGTTCGATTCCGAGTCCGGCTATCACTTTTGTTTTTTGCACTTTATGCGAATTTCCACTGTATCTCTCCTGGAAGGAATTTTACTCCCTTTTAGGAGTCTGCTTGTTTAAACTCGAGTTTAGTAGAAAAACAGTGACAGAGAACCACACTATAACACACAGTTTGGTTTTAAGATTAGTGAAACCCTGCATTTTTAGTTAAAAGAAACTCCACTGTAGCATTTCTCTGAAATAAATAACCCACAGACAAGTTGTGCAGAATTCAAGTATCAAATTCACATTGTAAATTACTTTTCTTCTTTACAATCGTTAACTCCCCGTTTTCATGATTTATAGGAAAGTGAGCGAACCTTGGCAAACCGGTTTCCCCTGCCAGACTGGTCGTTCCGTGCCCGTGACTTTGACCCCCGTCTGCGGATCCACACACCAGCAGAACCCCAGCGAAGGCTCACACTGGATCTCATTGTAGAAGCCTAATCAAAATATTCAAAAATTAAATCATAGCAAGAGTACATAATAGGATTAGGATCATATTATGTACTCTTGATATTAATAAATGTGATATGACAATTTAAACATGTCACACTGATTTTTCAATTTAATATGCTTTACAACAAATTTACCTATCGTATACCCCTCCATAATGGGCAAATTAGCCAAAGCACTCACCATAATTTTGTTATTCCGACTCAAAGTCTCAAAGTTACACTCGTCATTTCTATATAAACGTTCAAAATTCTGTTGTGCGTCCCCATCTTCATACCATCATTTGTGCACTGGGGGACGAAAGACTCTCCCTGTATCTTGGCTTGACTGGCCTCGAGGGCGCAGGGGCCCAGGGTGGTGGTCAAGGGGAACTGCGGCGTCGTCCAGAGACTATCCAGGCCGGGGGTCAAGCCTCAACACAAAACAAACTGCATATGTGAACTTGAGTTTACAGTGAAACAGTGTGCTGTGCTGTCTATGACCATTCATTTTGCAAACCAGAACTTAAAACGACTGTTGCGTCGGCAGACTGGAGAGCGTCTCACTCTTCTTGAGTTCTTCTGCATAATTTGTTATGTATTCTTGAGAAAGTATGCCTTTATAACCATGTTCCTAATAACGGATAGTACGGATACTTCACCTACACATTAATTTGCCTGAACCTATATTTATTCAGACCATTCTAAACAAGGGATAGATTCCACAATATTGCATCACACAGACAGCCATTGAGTCACCTCTATGTGCGATCTCGCATTCTGACTGATGAATGCATCGCTGCAGCGCGTCGCGGGCGTGACTGGTCCAGCACTGGCAGCCCACGTGACAGACGGGAGGGCACTGGGGTCGGCGCCCGGACAACACGTCGGCACAAGTCTGGTCACAGGTGCCGCACTGGGTGAAGGTGGAGTTGGGGGGGCAGAGGGGCGGGGGGGTCAGGCCCTGCTGAGGGGGGGTCCAGGGCCACTGGCCGAGGGCACAGGGCAGCAGCAGGAGGGGGCACCAAAGCACCCGCTGAAAATTAGCATAAGTAAATGACCTGGTCTGATGCGAAGCAAGATAGGCCCCCTAGAGTGCTTGAAGGGATTTACGACAGCTCAGCGTCGGCCCAGTAGCTCAACGGTAGAGCGCTAGTCTGCAGATTCAGAGATGAGTGGTTCGAATCCCCCCCCACCCCGTTCGATCCCCCCGTTCGATGTTGATGATGCAATTTTTCGGTAAGAATCCACCACCCCTTTCTTGACACTGAAGCAAAACTGACCATAAATTGCTGGCCATGGGAAAAATACATTAATGGCGAGATTTTATGGCTACTCGTTAATCGTTGCGCTCTTGCTGCTTGAAATCGGTTGTTTTCGTAATAAAATCGCATGTTTCTTTTTGTCTCAGGGTCCGGCTTTTTTTATCAGATTTTAGTTTGAGAATCAGGCTTGAAAATGCTACTCCTATCAGTCCTATCCCTCCAGACTGAACGGACAATGTTAACAGTTCATCTAGTTCAGTGGCAGTTTACCAAGTCAGAAAACTAAGCACGAACTAAGTAACTAACTTATTTTTTAACCCGGCCGTTTAATTTTGTAAAGAAATAGAAATACGTAGTCCTTTTTTGATCATAACTGCTTCAGAAGTATATACGTACGCATTATCCTTTTCAGGTGCTCACATCCGAAGAGATAACAGAACAACTAAACATGTATGTACCTACCTACCTAGGTAACTAATGCAAATTTACAATGTGATTGAAATTACTGTACACTAAATGTTGATTGGCTAAAAGCAGTTCTTAGCCCCACCGCCTAACCTCTGACCTCGCAGGCTAGTCTTCAAGGATCTACAAAGTATACAGTATTTGACACTAACACAAGAACTTGATCCTATTAAGTATATCAACAAAGTCAAGACGGAAATCGCTAAAAAATCCTAGCATGAACTCATATTTTTCATGTCATAATTTTCATCCAGCTCATAATTTTACAAAAAAGACAGTAACAACAAAAGTCAAACAAACAAACAAACACAGAGTAGTTACGTAAGGGGGCTAAGGGGTGAAGTGGCTGAGCACGTTTGGTCTCACCGTTTGCATTGCAGTGAAATCCGTGGTGGATGGCTCAAAGGGCTCTACAGCAAAACAACTAGATTGCAAAGTTGCTCAAGCAGTCAGTCCGAAAGAAGCTCAGCCACGCGCGGACACTCCAAGATTAGACACTCGTGCTTGCACTGTGGAGAGAGCTTATGTGTCCATCCATCCATCCAAAGCTTGCACTAATTGTTACTATACATACTACGGCCACAGTTAGGGGGGGTTCAGGGGTAGACTTGTAGAATAGGGGTGCAACTGGAATGAGGGTAAGAAAACAAGACCTAATGGGTCTAATAGGAGGCAGGGTAACCTTGCCCTACTCAAGGGGCTGTATTACTTCCCTGCCTACCCCCTCCCTGCAAGAGCGCTAACATGCGCACATTCTATTGTCGAAATAGTTGCAGAATGTTTCAAGCGGCGTTCCAGAGCTGTGTTAAACTAGCGACAATGTCATTGTTGTTACGCAAGTGGAGTTGTAAGTTCATTCACGTGCAGTCAACCACCCTCTTCAAGGTTAACACCCAGCCGCCTCTCAACAACACTGGATAGTCTGAAAACAGGCTTTCTCTCTTACAAACGCAACGCAACACTGCAAACTTAAGATGCCACCACTAGTTTACAACTGTTCACAAAACCACTCAAATTAGTCGTCATTCGGCAACTCTTGACTCTGACTTGTTTAAAGTTTACAGTAGAGATCGACTCGGATTTCTGTAACAGATTACGGACTTTATAGACAAATTCCCCGTGAGGAACTATTGACACGGAATGACTGTCGTCATGTCAATTGTCTTAAATATGTCATATCAATTATGTCAATTAATGTAATTTATTCTATTGTGGTGAGGGACTTAAAATAGCCTAAATGGGATGACTTGGGTGTTGGGTGTATCGCCTTCTAATGTGCATACCAAAATTGATGCCGTCAGTCACACCAAGGTTTTTCTTTGCTTTGCAGCAAAACTATGAAATGTTACGACTGCCGAAAGTAAGAATGAATGAATGCATGAATAAAAGCTAAACAAATCGGTAAGGATCAGTTCCATATAGAACAATATACCTACTTGACTAACTAAATAGAGCATACTAGCATGCCATACTCTGAACATAACAAAAAGTAAAAGCAAGATAACGGGCGCATACGAAACGTATTAAGAATAAGGTCTGTGTTCTTATTACAGTTTCCTGCTTCTGCCTTGTGCTTAGTGCGGCAAAAAGGCTAAACTTTACTAAAATAAAAAAAACAATTTTTACTTCGACTTTACCTTTACCTACAAAAAAGAAAGGGTTCACTTCAACAACAACGATGACAAAATTAAATGTGTTTATTGTTTATTTTAACTAACAAGTATTAGTCAACAATTGTTCATTGCGTTGTGCAGTAACAAACAATGGCAAAACAACAGTCATGGGTAAAGTGAAACATTAGGAAATGTGGTAAAATGCTTGAAATCATTTTTTCGGTACATTGTTGAAAACACGGAAATCAAATTTCAATATTCTTTTTTACATATTTCAATACCGTTTCAAAACTTTTGATTGCAGCAGTTAAATAGTTTTATCGATTTTAAGTTTTGAAATAGTTTAAAAATCCTAAAAAAGAGCAAAAATATAAAGAAAACTCACAAAAACCACTTCAAACATTTACAGTTAACGATGAAAATAAGCAGTAACAAACAGGCGCAATAACGACAAAAAATAAAAGTACAATCGGAATGTTTTGTGAGTGTGAGTAAAACGAAGCAGACAAGAAATAGTCTTAATAGGTTAAGCCAAACATACCTAACATAGTTTATTAAAAACCGATATAGCAAACAAACATGATTACGCATTAAAACTTTTTCCTTCCGCGAATTTTGTAGAAGTCCCATAAGATTTTCAGCGCACTTCATTATCAATGTAGTGGATTTTGTTGCAGAATAACTGCAAAGTACTAAACAGCCAAATTTTAGTTTAGAAAAGCCCCATAAAATCGGAATCGATTAGTCATCTGTTTGTTTGGTTAAAATCTTCTTTGTTCTCAAAGGCTAAGGACTAAATTAATCAGGCTTACTAAAAAACACGAAATATCAAACTGCATACATAAGTACACAAATGAACTGACTCTACATTTCAACAAAAACTGTGAACTATTTCTTCACAAAATATGCAACTTTTGACAAAGTCAGTAACACTTAGGTTATAACAGACCAAATTAACGACAAAGTCCCCTAGGGCAAAAAAGTTAACCATTTTTATTTAAGTTAAGACTCATGGGGCACGTACATATGCCACAAATCAATGACTTCTATCAAGAGTACATAGTAGGGAAGAGTATGACACTCTTTCCTAGTCTAGCTAATCGGCCGTAACGATGCTCGATTCCGCGTTCGCAGAACGATTCTGCGTAAAACGGCAATTTCGGCCGGAGCATCGTTCCGGCCGGAGCATCGTTCCGGCCGATTAGCTAAAATAAGGAAAAGTGTCATACTCTTCCCTATTACATACTCTTGCTTATATGTACATCACTTTTTTAAAATGCAATATAACTTTAATTTCAAGTTAATAGCTGTTTTAATTCAATTTGAAGTCAAAGTTAGAGTTTGACCCACAACTTTTTATTCCGCCTGAAGGCGGAATTATTGGAATCATAACATTCTGTGAAATGCATGTAAGACGATTGTGTACGTATGCAATGCCGTATGTTTATCACTGTGCTAGTTTATAGAATCAAGTGTGTTGCAACCGTGGGGGGCATGAACGCAATGAACCAGTTTTATGGGCTAAATTTTAACCCATGCAAGCTGAATTTTATCAATTTCATGTAAACAAGTGGTTTCCTAAATGGAGTAGGATTCCCTCGTAGAGATTTATATCGGACTTAAAAAAATTAAGAACAAATTTTCGGTAATATCAGGACTGAGAATCGAACTTACTACCTACGGTTTATCAAGCCATGGCACTGACCACTGCACCACTCAGCTTTCAAGAAAGGATACTTGAACTCAGCCACAAATACAAAACAGACATTGAATTAAAATCTTCAATTTTTTTCCAATTAAAATTAACTTTGTTGATTGTTATTAATATGTATTATTTAATAATCCGTGAAATAGAGACCTACCTACCTTTACGTGGAATTTGTGTTCAGTTTTTCGTGAAGTTGCAAATGCTCTTGTCATCCAATATTAGATGCTGATTGGCTGTGGCTAAATGCCACCGTTGCAACTGTAGCTTGGTTAAATGAAGAAGTCTCTAACAGTGAGTGGCGCAATGGTTAGTGCGATAGCCTGGTAAACCGCAGTTTGGTGGGTAGATTTTCAGTCCGGCATCTGCGTTTCGAATTTTTTCATTTTGGCCGTTTTATTTTCTATGACGGAATTTTACTCCTTTTAGGAGTCTACTTGTTTAGTTTAAGTTAAAGTTTAACTTTTTTTCCCTAGAATAAATACCACCATACAAACAAACCCACAATATGCAAAATAGTCCCATGTGCGTTCACTAATCACTAGTGTTCGGATCGGCTCCGATTTTTCAAATTGGTTCTGGTTCCGGTTCTAGGCGGTAAAATTGGTTCCTTTTCTGCTAAAACCATCGGTTCCAGTTCCGGTTCCAGTGGAACCGATCCGAACACAAGTTTACATCCAAATGGTAGCGTCCGTTTCATAGGCCCTGACGGGGGGTTGGGCAGTGAGGTGTGCGTGTTTGTGAGTCGAACGGGCCCCCCCGAACCATCGAGACCGAATGGTCAGCATGCAAACCACCACCAACAGGAGACCCCCCACGCCGGCTAGCACGGCTACCACCAGGCGAATGACCCCCCCTGAGCCGGCCAGACCCCTGGATTTGGGCCCGGAGCGACCTGGGTTCGCCTGGCCCACTCCGCTAGAGTCCAGCGTGCAATTGGGCAAATAGACATCACGCATACGACTGAAGACTTGGCGTAGGAGGGGAGCGGGGTCGGGGGAGCCACAGGAGGACGAAGATAGGTGACGCGACAGACACTGCAGCTGCGCTGAGACGTGGCTAGAAGAACATAGGCTAGTTAGATAGGACTTAAAAAGACGGTAGACTGCTCAAATTGTAGATCGCTGGTCTGCAGATCCAGAGATGGGTGGTTCAAATCCCCTTTGGAATATTCTAATGCTTATGGATGGTGTCTAGGAGATAAAGTATCACTCTACGAACTCAAGACTGACCCGAAAAAGCTGCAACCTGAAACAAAACACGTGGCGTGAATTTTGTGACTACTCCTTGTAGGTACTCTTGATGCTTCCAATTCAATCCTTTAGCAATGAAATCGCGTGTTTCTTTTTGTCTCAGGGTCCAGCATTTTTTGGTCAGACTTCAGATACCTATATACCGGGGGCGGTCCCAGGAGGGGGGGATCGCCCCCCCCCCCGAAATTTTTCCCGACTGAAATTTTACACAAGGGTCCCCCCTTTGGTTTTTATGGTCCGGCCGGAAAACTTTTCTGATGCGCCCCCAATTGACCAAATTTGGCCTAAAAATCAAAAATTTCCCCCAATTTTTTTCTGGGGCTGCCGCCCCCAGACCCCTGCAACACTGTAGCTTACTATTCCTTCTTATTATCTTTCATCAAAGCCAATACATGTACACAGGAGTACATTGTGCTGCATTTGCATGTCTACACGAATGTATTATATATGCTGCATTTAGTTGCGTAATACACTGTCTGATGTGACGTTCCCATCATGTGTTTTATTTTCCTGTCGGAAAATCTTTCTGATACGTCTGCAGTTAATCGAATTCGGCCTAAAAATTGAAAAATTCTCTATTTTTTTGGGTACACCACTGGTTTTTACTACAAACAGACTCAGTTCTTCAGACCTCCGCCCCCCCCCCCCCCGAAATCGAAGTCTGGGACTAGGCGTGGGCACGTTTACAAAAATCTGTAAACGTTTAAACGCTCGCGTCTACAGATGAGAAAACGCGTTTAAACGTTTACACGCGTTTTCCGGTTGTAAACGTTTTTTGACCGTTTAAACGTTTAAACGTAAACGCGTTTAAACGTTTAAACGGTAAAACAAGTGAGCGTTTAAACGCGTTCAAACGTTTAAACGGTGAAACAACTGAGCGTTTAAACGGGTTTAAACGTTTAAACGGTTAAACAAGTGAGCGTTTAAACCCGTTTAAACGTTTAAACGGTTAAACAAGTGAGCGTTTAAACGCGTTTAAACGTTTAAACGGTTAAATAAGTGAGCGTTTAAACGCGTTTAAACGATTATACATGTAAGCGTTTAAACGTTTAAACGTTTAAACGCGTTTAAGGTGGTAGTTACGTTTTATAACTTGCTATAACTTTTGATTGACTCAATGAAATTAGTAGCTGTCTTTTTCATGTTAAAGAACTTGACTAAAACTACACTTATTCACATTATTCAGCTAAAATATGTAACAAGCTTGTCAGCAGACACCGTTAAAGTAGTCGAATTTCGTAAATTTTTGCATTTTTTATGTTTTGCTTGTAAAAGTAACAGTTTAACCCCAACTAATCCTATTCTTTGCACCAACATAGACAATAACAGGGTGAATTTTAATATTCAATTTGGTGCATTTATATGATGCAGAAAAGATGTTACGGACCTTCAAATTTGAATTTTTTTGAATCTAATTATTTCACGCAATAAGCTGAATTGAAACAAATAAAAAAATTTACACATCAGAAATAGTCTAAAAAAACATGTAAAATAAAGCATGAAATAATTGCAACATCGAGATTTGAGATTTAGTCGGCGGAAGTACATTTTTACAGAATTTTGCGAGTGAATTTGATGTAAAGCAAAATTTAAGCTAACAAAAATTTGAAATTTTAGCATAAGATAGACACGTATAGGTGCCAATTTGTCCCAAATTTTTAACAAAATCCTTCCAGTAGTTGTCAAGTTTTGCGGACTGTTGTGCAATGTGCTATAGTTCAAAAAGCAAAGTTACATAATTGTGACGTAATCTCAAAAAGCAAAACGCGGAAGGATAAGTTTTGGTATCTAAATTGAAGTTTTTTGACATGCCCGTGTGTCATTTTTTTTTTCAATAAACAACCGTTTTGACTAGCTACTACTTTGGCTTAGCGAAGACTAAAATTTACTAAAAATTGTCGTAACTGGTTGAAAATTAATTTTTTCAAAAATTAAAAATGACTAATTCAAGCTATTTCAGCAAGCATTCATCCCATTATAGTATATAGGTTTCTAAATTAATACGCGTACGATTTTTCTTGATTGAAAATTAATGGTAAGTTACTTCTTCAGAACTGTCGAAAACGTTACCACCACCTTAAACGTTTAAACGTACTTAACGGTAAACGGTTCGAAAACCGCGTTTTTTGAACCCGTAAACGTTTAAACAGTTCCAAACCGTTTAAACGTGCCCATGCCTATCTGGGACCGCCAGTGTATGTACCTAGCGCTAGTACAGATATTTTTTAAAAATTAGTATTTACTGCTCCAGCGGAGATCAATCCCACTGCATTGGTTCACCCCCTTCCGCCTAACTGCGCAGTGCTGCATTATGCCCAGTTTGGTTCCCAGCTGGCCGTGCCCACCCGCCCTTGCCTGATCCAATCACTTTTCACAACTTGTTCTTTATTTAATTTTTGGATGAGCCCAAAAAAGCAGTCGCACTTGCTGAACCAGAACCTGATTTATGGGTGGTTTTCTGAACCAGCGGGTGATTGTCTGGACTGGAAAGGAGCTCTCGTGCTATCATCTTTACCCTAACTAGCAGACAGGTCAGTCGAACGTCACTGCTGTGATCTTGACGTAATGTAAATTTATAAATTCAATGTGGCGATTGCTATAGAATGTCTAAAAAAGAATTGTTGAATTTTTCAAATTTGTACTTGAAGTTACTTATTATTACGAGGTTAAATCTATTAATTAATTTTAACTAAAATGTATTTGATGATAGGTCAAAAAAGTAATGAAAAGTTCTCATTCGAAAGAGTCGACTAAGCAAAGCTGAATCGTTTTATCTGAAGGTTCGATTCCCTTTTCTCTAGTGTACTTGTAAATGAGAAATAGGAGTGAGAATACTTGACGGCTGTGGTGTAGTGGTTAGCATTGTTGACGTCGACGCGAGCAACCAAGGTTCGATTCCAGGCGCCTCCAGTCTTAAATTTATTCTAAATAATTAGGATATTTGCTTTCTCGCAACACTAGGTGGAACTTTGGAGATAAGCCGATGTACTCTTGAAAATAGCAAACCTATGAGTCAGGTCCGATAATAGTCCAATATTGGCAACATTCTCTCATCTGTAGGGTGTACAGCTGAAACTAAAGTCTGACTATTAACAAGCTAAGTTTTCGGCAAAAGTATTCAGTAAGTATCAACATCAAGCATATATTTTTAAGTAACATTGGCCAGAGGCCATCGTAAACCTGTTGGGCCAACTAAAGATTTATTCCTAACTTGCATACTGTCCATGAAATGCCTCTCCTTTTACATCCATTGAAACTGCAAAATCTTAGTCCAAAACTTTCGGCAGTCGGAACTTCAAAGGTAGGTAATTCTTGAACTTCATGTTTGGTTATGCATAACTGCGAACTTATCTAGCAGTTCTATTGCAAATAAGTTGTGCCATTTTAGAAGCACGCAGTATTATCGTCGATTTCTAATATATCATTATTATTATTTGCCGTGAACCATCAGAACTAAGTGGTCGAGCGGTTAGTTTATTCGCCTGGTGACCGTGAGCTGACATCGTCGATTCCTAGCAGATTAATTTTTGTCAGACTTTTGTTTTTTCCAATACCCTTCTCAAGAACAATGAAAGTACCAACTTAAGGGGGTAGTGTCGCGAAAGCAGTCGATTTTGCGCGACTATAAAACTTTTTCAATGAAAGATAGGTCAATGTTCTTTATATATTCTAAAAATACGTTTTAAGGCAAATATTTTTGCCAAGTTTCAGAAAAATTGATCCAGCATACAGTTAGCAGTGAAGTCGCAAAGTCAGAAAAATGACGTTTTGAAAACCTATTCACATTCAATAATTTCGTCACAATTAAAAAACTTTTTGTTTAGATTCTTTACACAAAGTAAAAGCACATATGCTCTAGTTTATGCACACAAATTTTAGTGCAAATTGCTTTAGTGGTTGTGGAGTAATGCCTGTTTGAACTGTGAAACTGTGCGTAAAATGTAAAGTACTCACAGCAATAATGATAAATTGTAAAAAATTTAGACACTTATTTTGAAATCAAAAGAAAAACGAACCTTCATTTTTTATTTTTCTTATTTGTGGCAAAAAGTTGTGCGTCAAAACATTACATGTACTTCACAAACTGGCCAATCTGATATCTGGCTTGAATTCTTGAACTTTTATGTCTCTATTGTGTGATGTCTGGCTCACAAATGGTGATTGGTTAAAAATATTGGTAGATATTGGTAGTCTAGTGTCTGGCAGTATTTATTTGACACCATATAACATTTCACTAGTTTCTCAGTGAACGTATAATTTCAAAGCAAAAAATTCTCATTTTGCAGCCTATGAGCAAAACTGCTTTGGCGACACTACCACCTTAAACAGGCATTTTAGTTGTGACAGACGCAAAGCTATGTACGGTAAAAAACGTGTAAAACACACCCCGTACATTCGCACTTTAACGCTAGCACTGCGTTAACATACCAAAATCAAAATTAAAGACCTGTTGGGCTGTGGCCCAACAGGAAAAATAGTTGCGCCACTTACTTATTTTAGATTTTTGTGGCATGACTTTTGCGACTGCTTGATGTACTCTTGATAGTCAAAATCTATTCTTTTCGTAACGGAATCACAATGTTTCGTTATCTCAAGTGGTGCAACTATTCCTTGTCATACTTTAATGACCAGAAGAGTACCGGCATAGTGTGTCAGCATTGGCCTGTGCGATGGGAGGGGCTTGTGCCTGAGCCAGTTGTCGACACTGCTCCAGGCCCCCCGCTCTGTCCGCCGCGCCCAAACAACGCCACACATGATTCATGTCTGAAACAGACTGTAATTGTATGACGACGTCATATCACAACATGACTTAAAATTCTCAATCTCAATCTTAAAAAATTTAAAAGCTAGTGAGAATCGAACCTTCTATGTTAGTCTCTGAATCGTAGTCAAACGCCTAAACCATTAGATCAAGGTTACCTCCATGTGTTGGTTAGATTTTCTCAGGTTATAGGTGTTGCATATCTAGCGTGCCGTACAAGTGCCATGCGGTATACTTGTATGTAAGCAAGTGCCAGTACTTGTACGATCGCTGGAGCGTACAGCTCATTTCTGGCATAGGGTACATCTACCAAGGGAGTTACAGTACACAAACCAGGTTCGAAATTAAAGGCGTGCCCTGTGAAAAATCGATCGCAAATTATCGTGCATCTGCAGTGAAAAAACAGCAGTCCTTATATACTGCTTACACAAGAGGCCATATTACAATGTAAGCCACATATGGCAATGCATGACCTTGAGGAGAGAGGGCACAGAATGAGTTCCATAGGGCGGCGGTGAGGATGAAGTAGTTGTAGCGCAGGCGGGTGGACAGACAGCCCTCGATGTAGCGGCCCGCACAGCCGTAGAAGCCCTGGTACTCCCTGAAACACAAGCCACTCAAAGGAGATAAGTCTTAAAGATACTAAACTCCAACCTAGAAACTAAACTTCTACTAAACTAGGAAAACAACAACCTCAATGCTTGCTACTTTGATATTTAACATGATACACATGTTCTTTCTGTATATACTGTATATTTAGTCCAGATATTAATTGGTGCTCTGCTAAGTTGGTCTTGGTAGCTGACCATACGTTCGAGTGTACCTAAGGAATTATCTGTAAGTAAAGTAACTATTTGGTGACTGAATTTATGTCGAACCTGCACAGAATGGTATTTTGGCCGGGTGCCGTGAAGTTAGCCTGCAGAAAGAGCAATTGCGTATTGGTGTGCAGTTGCGCCCTCTGCAGATCTGTGGAGCAGTAGGAGATCTGACGCCTCTCTGGCTCCAGACATCGCGACGTCACCTGCCCAATCACTAAAATCAAACAGTCGCTGCATGCGCTTTAAGGGTCGATTCATACTTACAGATGTCTGTTCAGCTGGGAAAAAATACTATCAAATAATCACGCAATTAACAGTGTTTAAAATCAAAAGGTGGTGTGATTGTTTCGTAATTTTGCCAGCTAAACGGACATACATACGGTTATAAGTATGAATCGACCCTTATGCGCATATTCTGGGAAATTACAGTCATACCGCTCGCTAATCGCTAGTCGCTAATCGCACTATCTGCTGTCACTTCCTTGAAAAAATATTCGCAATATTCTCTGGTAACTGGCGAATTGTCTGGGTTCTGACGCAAGCTACCCCTGAGCGTAAACCCAAATCCCAACGAGGGGAGATTAATCCAATCAATCAAAAGATGTACTAAATATAGGTAGTGACCGTTCACAGGAACTGTAAATGTTTCTAGACAGTTTTTTACTAAAAATTGAAGCAGTCACATATAATACAACATATTTATTAGAAATTTAGCAAAAAAATACGCGCGAGTATCAATTTTTGCAAATCTACTAAACCAAGACTTGAAACTTTTATCACAATGTTACACCCGTCCAAACTTACAAACTAGTTGTACCAGTAACAGTAGCCCGCAAGAGCAATAGTGAGACATAGACACCGTGAGTATTACACAGAGAGCAGGTGAGTGCGAGTCAGTAATCGGTATGACTGGTCCTGTCTGATTCAGCCACTCAAGCCTGTGACTCACAGCACCGTATTTGAATAGCTGTAGACATGCTGCAGTTATTTATATACCTACTCTTGATATCAAAAGACTAACCTGGCTATTAGGTACGTATGTGCTCTTGCTATTGTGATATACACTGACTGAGTTATAGTGTGAGGTATAATTATGTACTTACTACTTACATATGCATATTCATAATTATGTACTTAAAAGACGGCAAGACATTGAAATGACTCACTAGTTGTACTGTACTTTTGGTATTGTACCATTATAATAAATTATTTTTACAAATGCCGATAAATTATTGCAGCTGTTAATTCAAAATAATATTTTCAATAGGTATGAATGTACATCTTGATAATATATATCTATAAAATGTATTAAAAACATAGCACACCTATGCACAGTATAGAGTGCCTCACACTAAAAAATTATAAATTACAGACAAGAGTACATAATAGTGTCTCACTCTATCAAGAAGAAGAGTGAGACACTGTCCTTTCTGCCTGTGTTATAGCGCAAGCAGATGCGCTGGTCGTTTTGAAGCCACATGTTGCCGTTTTATGAAACATGTGGCTAGCCAATCCGAAGCGAGCACCGCTTCTGATTGGCCAGACGCCTGTGCACGTGCTTCAATCAGCACGCAGGCGGCCTCCCATGCTAGTGCTTGAAAATTGTCAAAAACACATTTAATTTACCAGTTAACAACATATTCAGCACATACTAGCAATAATCCCTGAAAACGGTGATAAAAATGTAGGCAAACTATAATTTTGGGCAAAAAAAACAAAAAAACCCGATCGATCATGGCAAAATTTAACACTGAAATGGCTGTAATGGCGGCCAGTGTGCTGATTGGGGCACGTGAGGCCGCCTGCGTGCTGATTGGAGTACGTGCACAGGCGTCTAGCCAATCAGCAGCGGTGCTCGCTTCTGATTGGCTAGCCACATGTTGCATAAAACGGCAACATGTGGCTTCAAAACGACCAGCGCATCTGCCTGCGCTATCACACAGGCAGAAAGGAGAGTGTCTCATTCTTCTTCTTAATAGAGTGAGACACTAATGTACTCTTGTTACAGATATTCCTACGTTTATGTACGCCAAATTAAATGGTCTGTGAGGTCCTTTCAAATTATATGTTGCTAAAGCAGAATAACGGTAAAGTAGATCAGGGGCCAACTTTTTATATTAAATTACCAATTCTGGCTATTTTTCTCGAGCTCATCAATATACTGGGCCTCATTTTTAAGTTTTAAAGGTCTTAAAAAGGTTGGTTTCAGGGGTTTACATCTGAAACAGAAAAAACTATGAAAAATCCAAACCCATATATTATATGCCGAGTAAAGTTAGCAGTCTGGCACCAACATAAGTGGTGTCCACAGTGTCTCATTTGAACTCTACGAGCTCGCAACATACGCTTATGACTGAACTTCCGCATAACTGCATTTTCCTGTTGCTGCTAACTTTTTTCTCAGTTCAAAAATCACAACTTCACATGCTACCTACAGACCATTTCGAGAATAACGTTCTAAACCTGCAGTGTCACGAAAATAGGCAAAACTCTTGGTAATACCTGTCTACTATATTTATTAACTATTTCCGAAACCATAATGCTACCTACTACTATTTTATTGAGCGCTCTTTACCCAATAGTTTCACTGGTACACTGTTCATTACTTTTCTTTGTCCTTGTCCCCATTGTTTTGTCCCTAAGCTATTTCAGAAAAACTGCATAGCCAAATATGCCAAGTTTCTGCATGACAGTTCTGCACTTCTAGACCGAATACAAATATGTAATTAGCTGAAACGCATTTGTCATTAAGTTTCAACAGCAGCTGACCGGAATTTGTCCTTGGGCATATCGCTGTGTCCTTGTCTCTGTCCCTGTGTTCTTGAGGACAAGTATGAACGAACCCTCCTTACACTTTTTGACCGCATATTCTTTCCCTTTTTGTAAATACCACTTTTGTATATTTTACTTATATTTTTCTTATCTCCTCTTTGGCCCTAACGAACAGTCTAATTAGACATAAATCTTTCTTTCTCTACGACACAAACAATTTACACTGCGAGTTACGCACCTCTTTTCCTGACAAGAACTCTCTGTTCTCAACCACCAAAAAAAAGTTAAACCCACAAAATCAAAATTTTCGCAAAAAAAGCTCAAAAATACCTCCTTAACACTTGATCAACAACTAATTTTTCATTCCGCCCTCCCAAAGTTTCTCAGGGCCTTTTCATAAATTGATATTAACTGGATTCGACTAGCTAGAATAACTTTATAACTTGGTACGGATTAGTTTAAATTCATAATTTTTGCAAACAAACGCAGATGATACGGTTTAGATAGTTCCTCATGGGCAAGTATGAACTAGACCTCAGCCAGACTTTCCTCACGATTCCATTATAGATCAAGATCAGTATACCAAACTTGGTTTGATGCTCGCAATTCGTTCTTTTCATAATGAAATCGCGTGTTTCATTTTTCTCTCAGGGTCCAGCATTTTTTGGAAGACTTCAGTTCCTCAAGCATACTCAAGCGCGAGCTTACGTCATCTAGTCAACAAAATGCAGTATTGAATAGCCATAGCAAAACCTTTGACTCTGCAATGTATCATTGTCCATGCGTGATTGTGGACAGTCCGGTTGTTACCGGTAGACAACAAGGAGCCTTTCCACAGACACTTTGGCTTCACATAAGTCACTGGTTGTCTGGGCGAGATAAAGAATGAAGTCTTGAGTTGAGCAGCTGGTAAACTGGCAGCCTCATTACAAATCACCACCAGTTTTCTTACCATTGCCCTGTGCTGTATGCGATGTGGATAGGACCTACGTTCAGGGTAAGGCTAGTGATAACAGCAAAGCAAAGATGACACGGGAGCCCTTCACAACTTTAAAGTGCTCTATATTAATTCTGGCCAGACATTGCTAAACCCTGAGACAAAACCGGTGGCGTGATTTATGTGATTACTCACTGTACACTTGATGGCTACAATTTGTTTTTCGCAATGAAATCGTGTTTCTTTTTGCCCTACGGTCCAGCATTTTCCGGTCAGACTGTAGTACAAGTGGTTTTGACACAGTTAGAAATATCAGAGGCCAAAGGATGTTCGGAATAAGCAGGCTGGCACTTTCCTATCCTCTGTCTCGTAACGACTATGACTTATGACTTATGACTCGTAACGACTTTAAGATACTGAAGATACTGTAACTGCAAAGGAGTAACGCACTTTGACCTTGTCCTTGACAATTACAATTAATGTGTTTTGGTCAAGTTTAGAAATCGAGAAAAATCTAGCTCCAATAACAGCAATTGGTGACTGTCGATGACGATGTTTCTGACTAATAAGCCTATATTTATGTGGTTTAGTGCATAAAGCAGATAATTGCAGTTGAAATTTCTGAGTGATGAACCTATAATTTTGGGGTTTAGCGCATAAAGCAGATGAATGTGGTTGATACCTAATATTTCAAAATAATAAACCTATACTTATTACTTATGTGGTTTAGTGTCAGATGACTGTCTGTGGTTGATAATATTTCTTACTAATGAACCTATGTTTTGTGTGGTTGTAGTGCGTCAAGCAGATGATTGTGGTAGATAAAATTTCTGAGTAATAAACCTACACTTAAGGTGGTAGTGTCGCCAAAGCAGTTTTGCTCATAGGTTGCAAAAAGAGAGCTTTTTGCTTTGAAATTGTACGTTCACTGAGAAACTAGTGAAATGCCATATGGTGTCAAATAAATACCGCCAGACACTAGTCTACCAATATCTACCAATATTTTTAACCAATAACCATTTGTGAGCCAGACATCAGACAACAGAGGCATAAAAGTTCAAAAAATGAAGCCAGATATCAGATTGGCCAGCTTGTGAAGTACGTGTAACGTTTTGATTTTTTAACAATTAACAATTAACAATTTTTTGTCTCAAATAAGAAAAATGAAAAATGAAGGTTCGATTTTCTTTACATTTCAAAATAAGCTTCTAGATTTTTTACAATTTATCATTATTGCTGTGAGTACTTCACAGTTTACGCACAGTTTCACAGTTCAAACAGGTATTACTCCGCAACCACTCAAGTAATTGCACTAAATTTTGTGTGCATAAAATAGAGCATATGTGCTTTTAGTCTGTGAAAACAATCTAAACAAAAAGTTTTATAATTGTGACGAAATTATCGAATGTGAATAGGTTTTCAAAACGTCATTTTTCCGACTTTGCGACTTCACTGCTAAGTGTACGCTGCATCAATTTTGCTGAAACTTTACGAAATTATTTGCCTTGAAACATATTTTTAGAATATATAAAGAACAATGACCTATCTTTCACTGAAAAAGTTTTATAGTCGCGCAAAATCGACTGCTTTCGCGACACTACCCCCTTAAGCTATTTATTCAGTTGATGAAGCTGATGATTGTGGAGGATACTTCTGAGTAATGAACCTATGTTTTGTGTGGTTGTAGCGTGTGAAGCAGGTGGCTGAGGTGATGCGACCGTACACGCTGGCAGCGGCGTTCGCTGCGTACAGCCTCGGGGGGGCAGCGATGGTGTATTGGCTGGAACGACTGCTGCCACCCCAAGACCAGCCCGTTCCCCACAGCCAAGCCTGTCTGGGAAAACACTCCTTCTGGGCTGCCCTTTTTTACTGTTTCGCTGTCTGTTCCACAAAAGGTACAAAATAATGTCGTTGATACGCTGAAGTAATGCGTTATCATACATAGAGCGTTTCAGGTCTTTGATACAAAGCTTCTAACCGACGACGAACGTCACACCTGTCAGCTAATAACAACTATATGTTCAGACAGCAATAACTGCAACAAGCAGCACTTTTATGCAAAAATTCAGAGTATTTTTATGCAATTAATGTGAAAACTTACGCTAAGTTTTACCTGCCGCATCAAGCTTTCCAGTCCAGGTTAATTAATTACCACTTGAGTCGTCGACGGGTTAGAATTTTTTGACCCAACCCGAGCAAAAATGCGGTCTAATGGCTGTAAAACATGTTTTAAATACTAAAAATTTTAATGTTACCTGGTTTTTTGGATTTAATAAGCTACCTATAGTAAGCATTTTTGGCTAAAAACAGTTTGTAGAAGCAGATTGTCGCTGATCAGAGATGCACGGCAGCAATCGACGAAGGGGATACCCCGGGCGGACAGGGGGGTGGTCCTGGTTTTGGTTCGGTTTCCAGCGAAAGCGGGGAAAATTTTGCCCTTTTTCGATTTTTTTACTCAATTTTGAGACACTTTTTTTTGGCTGCGACCGGAAATTTTTTGCAATTTTTCAATTTTTTACTCAATTTTGGCAAATAGTTTCGGCAATCATGGGGG
This sequence comes from Trissonchulus sp. WLG1_4, assembly GCA_030248245.1. Taxonomy (NCBI): domain Eukaryota; kingdom Metazoa; phylum Nematoda; class Enoplea; order Enoplida; family Ironidae; genus Trissonchulus; species Trissonchulus sp. WLG1_4. The sequence goes on along the minus strand of JASANF010014319.1, from coordinate 17,069 downwards.
TGCCGAAGGGGTGGTGGGGTGTTGAGGGGGGGGGTGCCTGGTGTCTGAGGGAGGGGGTGCCCCCCCCCCTACATCCCCTATGTGCATCTATGGTCCAAAAGCAAAATTTACAAATGGAACACAGTTTATTCTAAAAATTTAGTCTTTACTCTTTAATTGTAAATATACTAACTGAAATAGCCCGTACACCCAGAGGGTCAAAAACTTTTACTCCCCTTCAGGCGACCAAATTATTGAATGACCCGGAATTTTTCAGTGGTCAAACGATATAATTAATCATTGGGTAATAAAATACGTAAAACTGAGCATCATATTTTTTTAGAAAAATAAATTATTTATAACTTCAGTAAGTTATGTAATGATTTTGTAATTTATACCGAATTAAATGGTTTTATTAACGTTTCGGCGGCATTACTTCAAAGATGGGATTAAGTTTACAAGTGTCAGAACTTTTATAGCAGAAAAAATTTAAATGTGGACTAGGGGGTATCCTAGCACAAAAATGAAAAATATTACATATACATACATAACATTAGTGCAGATATTTATAATTTTGCTAGTTATTTGCCATTCAGTTACATTTTGTAACAACTTTATTAACCTTTTTAAAAATGGCTAATTTTTTTCGCTCAAAAATCTAGCATGTAAAACCTGCTCCTCCTATGTTGAATGAACCACACGTAAAACATGCTTTAGGTCATTTTCTTCCCTTAGCTTAACAAGCAGAAGTTGTATGCAAAAGGTGTTCTCACTAAGCAGCAAGCGCTCAAGCACATTTTCTTTGAGTACATAAATTGGTAAACCAATTAAAAAATCTGCTGCGCAGCAAAATTTTACGTAAACGGTGTATCTGATACTACAGCAGTGACCTATACAAACGTTACACTAATCTGAAGATAAAACCTTTGAGAAAATCAGTTTATGCACACTTTAACATCAGCGACTCATAGATGCACGTCCACAATGCTCTTTCCACAATTGCATCAAAATCTTGACATGTATGTAAGCACAGCTCTTGCGTTATTTGAGTTGCGGACCGCATCTACATTACAAGCTGTTATGCGCTTTAGGGATTTGCGTTTACAACTTCAAGATTAATATATCGTCGATCTCATTTAGCACTCAGTTGTTGTAGCACGTCATTTTTTCAAAACTGAACATGTTAGTGCACCGGAGACAAATTATATTAACTGTGTTGAGTGGCAGTTTTATTACCGCATTCATGTATTCATTGAGATTGTGCAACCTACAAAACGCAACAGTGTATCCACCATTTTTATTAATATTAGAAGAATCAGAAACCATATTCAACCATTTTTATTAATATTAGAAGAATCAGAAACCATATTCAAAAAAATATTAGGTATGTATCAGTGCCAATGAGTGCAACCGTGATTAGTTAAAACGACTCAATTCAAATGCGTTCTGGAAGGTTATTTTCAATGTCTAAGTTGCAAAATTGCAATCTCAACATTCACGGGTGACAAACTCTTGGTCAAAAAACAATAATACCCATGGTAATTTTTTCGTCAATTATTGATCGGTTCACTGAAATTACATACGTCTGGTAATTGGTCGTGACTAATGTGTGTCGGAGTAAAAGATTCAGGTGGCATAAACTTTGCATAAGCTTTGCAACCCGCAACAGTAGCAGTATATGAAAGCAGTGCTCAAAGGATTCTAATTGGTTTTATAAACAGTAGCTCTCGTTGTGAACGCGATGGCGATCCCTGTGCATAATGAATATACCTTTTTACTCCCAACCAAGACAATCCCTGTTTTGATGATTAGAACAGTGCATAAACTGTGATGTCAAATTTTCCAGAGTCTGAGGACTGTCACACTTGCTAAATGTATTATGAAATTTAGCTTGAGTGAAATCTTAAGCAGGGAAATTGAACATGATTACAGGTATGAGGTGAGTGAATGTTTTTAAGTCAGATTAGTGGTAATGAGTTGAAATTGTAATCTGAGATTTTATTATCAGATTTATACATACCTAAGTGAATAACTAATACACGTCACACGCTCGTCGCTCTCCTAATGAATGTTCTACACAACAGACAATGTCTGTCTTTTTTAGTCACACACACACGCACACACACACATCTGCAGACACTGCAAATGCAAACTAATTTGCATATTGTCAGTGTGTGTTTGATAAACAAATGAAGACATGACCTATTGATACACAGTGACACTGTACATAATATGCACAATAGTCAAAAGTGTCTGGGTATCAAGAGCGCGTATTGTGCACTTTGACACCCAGACCCTTTCTAAATGAGCTGCTGCGCTGTGGCGCAGCAGAATAAAGGAGTATAAAGGCCTGCCGCTGCTGAGGCGGCGGCTGGAAAAAATTAGAGAACGTTCAACTGCGCACAATGATAGGCTATTTTTGCACAAAATTTCAGCCAAATCGGTCTCCGAGCGGTCGTTGAAAGTTGCGATAGTCATAAGAGTTGTGACAAGTAGCAGTAGCTGTGTATGTTTGAGGTTTCGGCAACCTGTACTGCTGCACGACGGGCGGCCAAGTGTTCACGGTGGTGTACGCCTGCGTGGGCATCCCCATCGCGCTCCTGCTCCTAGCCAATCTGGGAAGCAAGGGCTGTCTCATCGTCAGCAAGGTTTACCGCCGATGCCAAAGACCATACCACTTCGAACGGTAACACAACACTTACAATCTTACATGTTGTATATGTATACATAGCAAAGGCATGAACCAAGGATGCAGTCATTACCTACCTACAAGCAGCCGCATGTCCGTTCAGCTGGCAAAATTGCGAAACTAACGTCAATAGCTACACGTCTTGTGACATTGCTGTAAAGTAGGTATGAAATAATCGTGATAGTTCTTGATACCAAATTCTCCAAACGTATAACTTTACGACCGCTAACTTTTAATGGGACGCTATTTGAAGCATGTGAGGCCGGTCATGCAGGTGGCAATTAATATCAAGCAGTTGACATATTTTGATCCAGTTCTTTCCGATATGCCAATCCAACGCTGCGAACTAACGTGCAGCGCCGAGTCAGTTTCGTGATCAGCTCTAGGAATATTTGTTCGCTGTTTAGAAAGAAAGGACTGGAGAGTATCGACATGTTGCAAGTTTTCCGAGCACACGGGGACAATCTGTCCGATTTGGACTTTGCAGACAGCGAAGAAGAAAAAACATTCACTGGTATGTCCAATTATCCTAGGTGTTTTTAACCAAACATGAACCAAGATTTATTCCAAGTCAATATTTTTTGGTGTGCGTCTTTTGTTTATAAGATTGTTTTTTTTTTTTTTTTTTTTTTTTGTTTGAATTTTTGTTGTGATCTTTTGGTTGTGATATTTTTGATTGTTGTTGTGTTTTATATAAAGATATTTGTATTTATTAGAAAAAATGATGTGGGTAGATTTTAAATCATTAAATCAGGAGCATGTCGTAAAACCGTACATACGCCACCGTGAATAAAATGGCCTGACATAGCTGCTACTGTGTTTTGGCAACATTTAAAAAAGGTTTGCTTTGGTTCAAACCGTTTCAGCCGAAATCCACCCTGAAATTTCATCACGGTCAAAATTTACATAAGGGTCCTCCCCTTTGGTTTTTATTACGCGACCGAAAAATTTCCGATGTCTCCAGTTGACCAATTTGGTCTAAAATATAAAAAACTCGAAAATTTTCCCTGCAGGTTATCGCCTTAGGCCCAGACTCCTAACAGTTAATTTTATCAAAACTAAATTTGCTTAAAACAATTTTTCTTCTTGGCGCTGACGTCTAACATTGTGATTTCAATCGCGCAAAGCCGACCTAGAGACTTAAAGCTGTGCACGGCTGACTCGCCAAACGGCAAACCGTCACCATTTCTTAGGTGCTGACTTGGTTTGAGTTGGAAGTGAAACAAGTTTGAGAGTTTGATGCATATTATTTGCAGTACCCAGATGAACGTGCAAAATTATGAGCAGCATATTGAAAAGAGGAAATAATGTATTTTGTGACAATACTTAACAAAATGGGTAATGGAACCGGAACCGGAACCGGAACCGACAGGGTGGAACCGGAACCGATTTGGAACCGGAACCGGAACCGATTTTGCCGACTGGAACCGGAACCGGAACCGAATTGAAAATTCGGAACCGATCCGAACACTATAACTGTCTGATATGAAGTTCCCATCTTTTGTTTTCACTTTTCCGGTCGGAAAAATTTTTTGATGCGTCGCCAGTTGACCAAATTTGTACAAAAATTGAAAAACCTCTATTTTATCTGGGAGCTGCGGCCCTTAAGCCCAGACCCCCGCAACAGTGAGTTTATTTAATTTAAATGACCAAATTTACATTTTGTTATGTAAGCCACTTCGCCAATAAGTGTAAAAATAAAAGGATTCTGGTGGCTGACGCCCCCTGGCCCTGACAACGCAATAGTGAGTTTAAACAAGTGAGCAAAAAAGTGAACAAGGTGCAACCTCCCCTTATCAAAATCCTGGCAATGCCGAGTGGTGGGTCAAAGTGGGTCGCGGGTCGGGTTTTACGGTGCGGGTCGGATCGCGGGTTACCCCCGAGTGTCGAGCCGCGGGTTGTGTTAGGTCGCCGGTCGAAAATTTTGACCCGCGTCCACCCCTGATGGGGTTACCCGTGGTCGCACACACCCCTTGTCGACGATTTACTGCTGTGCTTTTCTTGTCCTGAGGCTGTTACACTTGTTTGGCCCGTCAGTCGCTCAAAGCACCAGATCCCAAGTATATATCGAGCCACTAATCCTTTTTGCTCTTTCAGACGTGGAAAGCGGCGTGAGCACAGTGAGCCACAAATCGTCAGAGGAGAGGGAGGTGAGCCTCCCGCTGTGGCTCGCGCTGGCCTTGCTCTTGGTGGTGTTCTGCCTGTGCTGTCTGGTGACCTACGTCTGCACCGCCCACCTGCGAAACCCCCTGGGTGCTATCTACGTCACTTTCCTGTTCCAGATCGTGGGGGACTATGTAACCAGCGAGTTCTGGGTCGCGCTGCCCCTTTACGCCACGCTATATCTGGGATTCGCTATGATCTCCATCACCATCTCTATAATCATGATGAATCTGAGGGTCGTGGTCAAACGCATGAAACAGAAAATACCGAAAATGGTCGAGGCTAAGCTCAAACAGGAAATGCAAAAAGGTGAATATAGGAAATCAGGGTGTAGCTTAACAGGCTAGGTTCTATCACTGGTTGACGATTAGGTATTACCTGTTGGCTAGGAGTTGGTAAATTAGGTATATAATTGCTAAAACACAATCGACAAGTACCTACGCGTACAATAGATGGGATGAGTTCATTATCAGTTATAGATAAAGGTCATTAATCATTATGCCACGAGGTTACATATTTTACTAATCGAGCGTCGGGCACGAGTCGACCTTGTCCTGAGAGTCAGGGTACCAAGTTAGCTGACCAGGCCGGGCCCGGCACTAGTGTTGTTCTGGTTAGGTACAGAAACTAATTTTCAGCAGTTGTACCAAAACCACAAACTAAAACTTAACTGCAATCAAGCTTGTACCAAAACTTCAACTTAAACTAAACTAACATTCTCTGACAGAACAACACACACTCCCCGGCACCACACCGAACCGCGACCCCGCCCGACCTGTCTGTCGTGCCGGGATGGCGGTGTCACTGGGTAAATCTTCACCCCCGGAAGGAAACCCCAGGGTAAAGCTTCTCCCTGCGAGACACCCTGGTGCCACCCTTCTATAGGCTATAGGTGTTTCTTACGGGGGGAAGATTCACTCGGGGGGGGGTATATTGACCCCGTATATTTATGTTGAGGGGGCGCCCTGGACGCACAGGCGATCGTGGCAGACATCATCGCGACGACGGGGGCGCCGAAGTGGGCCCAGAAGTGCATCTCGTCGAGCACGCTGGAGGACCTGTCCGAGGCCGTCAGCAAGGAGAAGGACGTGCAGATCATGCAGGCCCAGGTCCACGCCCTCAGCCAGCAACTCGTGCAGGCCATCAAACCGCCCATGGCCACAAGTACGGTCTCATACTTACAGCCGTACGTCCGTTCAGCTTGCAAAATTACGAAATAATCACGTCACAGGCGCTGGCTGATCCAGTCCACTTGCACTAGGCTGCTAGTGACGTCATTCTGCAGGCGGAACGGACATACTGCTGCAAGTATGAATCGACCCTAACAGCCGTATGACCGTTCAGCCTGCAAAATTACGAAATAAACGCGCCACATAGGGAGGGCTTCACAAAGCGCTTCGAATTTAGACTCGGTTTAAGCCGAACACGTAATCGTATGAAATACACATAGAATGTTTCATTACGATGTTCTATTTCATTCGAAAAGAACGTTTTAGACAGAGTCTAAAGCTAAAGACGCTTTGTGAATCTCAGGCATACAGTGGAATGCATAAAGGCAGTCTCAGCTCTGTCTTGCTAAACGCAGTCTGAGGACAACGTTCTAACCTATGAAGTAAGTGTAGGGTTTTTCGTTACGATGTTCTAAATTACTGAAATAGAACGCCTTAGACTGGTTTTAACGTAAGACTGCCTTTATGCATTCCACCCATAAGTGTATATATAATCAACTTATGGCGTGGTTATTCCGTAAATTTGCCGGCTGAAGAACACATGGCTCCTTATAGTGTCAAGAAAGAGAAGAGATAAGTTCGGTTTGTCCTTGTCTCCATAGTTTTGCCCACTCAAGCCATCGCCGGAACAGACTGGCTGAATAAGCCAACTTTTCGCAAGAATAAAGTTGGGTCACTTGCAGATCGTATGCAAAAAAATTAGCAGTGCCCGAACCGCTTAGGTATGTCAAATCTCCACGGCAGGTGTCCAAAATTTGTCCTTGTGCTTGTCCCTATGTTCTTATGCCCAAGTATGTGAACCGGGCTATAGTGTCAAGAAAGAGAAAGGGATACTCACAAGACATCAGCATTAGAATTAGAATGAGCCCGGAGGTATTCGAACCACCCATCTCTGAATTTGCAGACTAGCGCTCTACCTACCATTTCAGCTACTGGGCCAATGCTAAATTAATCGCATAAATTCATTACGAAACACACAATTACTTTTCAACTACTACTGGTAGAATATTGTCGGTAGGTAAGTCTTAGCACTAAACAACAGGCTCAGACTGTTTCTATATAAAACTGCATGTTGTGATTTGCAAGAATGGAGCATTATCTACAATCTACAAATATAACCGTTTACTGTAAAATGTCTACTTCACGTTTTTCTTAACCACCAAATTTGGGCTAATAGCGCATCACAACATAAATTTAAAATATCAGGTACAGGTCATAACTCATAATTTAAAATGTCAAATAATATACTCTAGTCAAGTTTTGGACTTTCAGTACGTGTGCAATCATCAGCGAACGAAGGTATGACAGCCATCAGTGAAAAAATATTAGACGGAAACGTGATTTCACGGTCTTTGGGTGTCGACGTCAAACCAGACGTCACAGAAACGGGCAACCAGTCAGGTTGTGGCGTCAGTGACCAGTGGACGCAGATAGAGACTATTGAGACACGTGCGACACAGACGCAGTATAACGCGTCAGCCTTCCAACGTCACGTCAGCGTCAGCACTGTCCTAGCTAAACGTCAAGAGCAAGGCGTGAGCACAGACACAGTCCGGCTAGTGGACGCGTCCAGCAGTTGTCATGTGAGCAGTCGTGACGCGGGCACTGACGCTCCGGACGCAGTCTCAGTCGCTGACGCTAGCGTCTTGGCTCAGCCAGAACAACGAACGGTGCGCTGTCAGTTCGGCAACAACCGATCCCCTTCCCCTCGATCCAGCTCTGCATTTCTCGGAATCTGAAGTCTGACAAAAAATAGTTGCGCTACTTATTTTAGTGGCATGACTTCTGCGTATACTCCTGATAGTCAAAATCTATTCTTTTCGTAACGAAACCACATGTTTCGTTTTCTCAAGTGGTGCAACTATTTCTTGTCAGACTCTACTTAACAAACTGATCAGCAGTGAAACTGCTGCAGCCAAAAGCTTCGTCATTATGACGTCATAGCGGAAACTTGCAAATGTGTTTTACTGCCCTCGGACTACAGTTTTGAGCAATATCCTAAGCACTACTATTTTGAGCTGGTTCTACGCAGCATGTTTGGTTACTGCAAGAGTACACAATGGGAAGAACATGACACTCTTCCCATCGGCCAGCTTGGCAGTGCGGTAGATGCGTTGCACAATAACGGCCAAAAAGGTACCCAAATGAGTACCCTACCCAAATGGGTACCTGGTACCCAAACGGGTCCTGCAGGTACCCCAGCGTTCTGATTGGGCCCTGCAGGGTACCCAAATGAGTACCCCTACCCAACTAGGTACCTGAGGTACCTAAATGGGTACCAGGTACCCAAATGGGTACCCCCTCAACAGCCAATCAGATTGCAGCAGCCTTTACCTCCGCCTACGAGCAAGCTACTGTAATCCCATGTGCAGCAGCTGTCTTTACATTTTTTAGCATTTTTCTGCTCCAACGACTTATTATAAGACATAAACAAAGTCTTGGTTAAGTGATGGAACTTAGCTAAAACTATTATATAATTTTTTTAAGCAATCGTACAAAACGCTCATTTTTTGCCTTTTTTATGCCATTTTTTAAGAATATCTCATTTCAGCTGCATCTTTGTTAATTAAAATCATTTTGTAAAGTTCCATTAGTAAACCAAAACTTTGTTTATGTCTTACAATAAGTCCTTGGGGCAGAAAAATGCAAAAAATCTAAAGAAAGCATTACCCGCAACGTCACATATACCGCTGCACGTGGGATTACGGTAGCTTGCTCGTAGGCGGAGCTAAAGGCTGCTGCAATCTGATTGGTTGATGAGGGGGTACCCATTTGGGTACCTGGTACCCATTTGGGTACCTCAGGTACGCAGTTGGGTAGGGGTACTCATTTGGGTACCCTGCAGGGCCCAATCAGAACGCTGGGGTACCCATTTGGGTACCTGCAGGACCCGTTTGGGTACCAGGTACCCATTTGGGTAGGGGTACTCATTTGGGTACCTTTTTGGCCGTTATTGTGCAACGCATCTACCGCGCTGCCAAGCTGGCCGATGGGAAGAGTGTCATACTCTTCCCATTATGTACTCTTTGTTACTGTGATGTGACTGCATTTTGTCATTTGTTGCTACAGGCGAAATCCCCTCCAAATAATCCGTTCATTCAAACCGCCCCCCCAAGCTTAACATAGGGCACCCCTTAGGCCTGCATTTCACTATGTAGGTACGTAGCTCAGCCAGGCAACCAGGTTTCGCTTTTCTAGTTTCCATTTTCCTCCAAAACTATGTTGCTGACTACGCCAACCAATTTTTAGTTTGTGCTTTTAGTGTTTTTGCATATGGAATGGATGTTTAGTATATATAATACTACATTGTGATAATAGTGACTTTAGTGTGCCGGTATATTTAAAGCTAAACAATCGAACGTGCAAGAAATTTAATAAAATTACTTTCTCAACATACAGTAATGAAACTTAACAATGATAATACGAACTCTTCTAAAGTTCTAAAATATGTAGCAGCTGATGGAATTATGTAAACAAGTGGGTGGACCATGGATACCCCTGGGTGTAGTAATTTAAACTCCCAATCACCCCCCCCCTGAAAAAATTGACAGACATGAACCCGTGAGTCAGGGTAAGGGAAACATATACATATACAATGTACATACTGCCCCTTCCTATCTACGGTTTCCCCCCACGACTCTCTCATCCATGATGGTGAAGACCAGAAATAAAAACTGGTTGGGTCAATTTCGGGTCGGGTCGGATCGGGTTGTTAGCCAGAGGTCCCGAGACCCGAAATCTCAGATTCAGTTTCTTAACGCTGCTTTGTTGTAAACCAGATACGATCAGCTCGGGTCACAAACCAACCGGCCCAGGTCTGATATTATTGACGCGTTTTCATCTCTGGTCATTGGTCGAAACTAACGATCTCTTAGTTTCAGCTATGGAACGAACTATGCCACAGGTGTTATCCAAAACGCTTAAATTGTCAAAAATAATATATCATAATCTGAAGAAAGTCTGCACAGTACGTCCACAGCAAAATACACATACATACATAAATATACAAAGATAAATAATACATGATAAATATATACTATCGCGTTCTTAGTCAAGAAATTAGAGTCTTGTTGGTAGGTTTAATGACGGCGATATAGCCGCATGTGAGGGTGGCCCGGGTCAAAAGGTCAGGCTGGCTCAGCAGGCTCGTGTTGGTTTCCACCAGGGTCCCCTCCACGCAACAGCGCACCCCCCACTCCCCGCCCTCAGCCCCCCGCACTCGACAGATCACATCTGTGGGAGACAGTCGCTGAAACAAGGCGGTGCAAATTTAAAAGGAGGGGGGGCGGTTGTTGCAAACTACGATTTGCATAATAGCCTAATAGCCTAGCGTATTATGTACGTCAAAATGTATTTGACATACTATAGTATTAGTATAGTACTATAGTATAGTATTAGTATAGCCTATAGTATTTGACATACTATAGGTATACACTGTATTAAGATGTTACTATTATGTACTATCATACATGTAACGGGGTCAAAATTTTGGGAGGGCCTCTCCGGCCAAATTTTGGGGACCCTCCTGCTCTGTTTGAACAAAAATACCCTAAGTTTTGCCAAATTTTTTAAAATTTTCGCCAAAAAGTGCCAATTTTATTCAATTTTGCCCAAATTCTGGGGACCCTCCCCCCGGCCCCTCGATTTTGGGGGGGTCCCCCCCGTTCCCCCTCATAGGGTTGGCAAGTCTCGGGTTTGCAACCGAGACCGAGACCGAGACCGAGACCGAGACCGAGACGAGGCAACCGAGACCACCGAAACGAGACCTACGAGACCGAGACCAGCCCTTGGGGGACCTATTTTGAATTTTCAGTTGTAGACACTTGAGATATTTTGAAACTTGGAAAATTAGTGATTAAGTATGAAAAAAGTGAAAATTCGGTTGCGAGATACTTAACATTGTAACGACCGGATGCATGAGAGTAACTGACAACCGAAGAAGAGGATTATTTTCCCGCTAGTCTGACAATTTCTGGATATTTTTTAAAGCTTTGCACACTTCTTAGCAGGGCGTTTTGGCGTCTTACCACAGGCATTTTTTAGTGCATACTGTATATACATAGGTTGGCACATTTGCAGCCTAACTCCGGTGCCAGTGTATAATCGTCCGTGTTGGTTTGGTGCTACTATCAGAAGTTCGGATAGTAGCACCATCACGGACCAGAAGAGTTTCTCCCGCTTACTCTGTTATATATGTGGGGTGAAGCCGGAAGGCTTGTTGCCGCACCCTATAGCCAACAAGCAGCAGTTTCATGCAAATTTTTTCAGTAATTTTTTGCTTTCAAAAGTCAATACTTACGCTAAGTTTGTCCCTGCCGCGTAAAGCTTTCGGATAATTAAAAATATTGAAAAACTTGTGCCGAAACTTACCTGGGAAACTGCTTCCCACAGACCATGTACGTCAGTATTTTCGTAGTTTTTTTAAAGCCGAAGAAAGTCAAATTTATGTAATAAAAAATCACACCGGAGATGCAGGATTGCAGAGTGTGTAGGTGAACCGGCCAGAGGGGCTCACACAAACATCATTATTTAACGCCAGCAATCACTTACGTATTATTTATCAAAATCAAATTAAAAGCTTTACTGTAGCATTTACAATGCTCAAGAAATTACGAAACAAAATAAGCATCTTGGTAATAGTATACGTAGTTCGGGATATGGTATAACTCAGCCGCTATAAATGTTCTTGTAGGTAAATATTTCTTAAATTTCTACGTGTCAAAAAACTGACAAAGTTTTACTTTTCTTGTTGCGACCAAAACTGATACGAGTAAATTAAACACATAATCACAAGCAGGCAACTTTATTGAACTTAACACTAACACCTAGCAGATCAGACTAACTAAATATTATTAATTTATCATCTGCAAAAAATCCCTCCAGTCGTATTGCATATTCAGAACGAGTGAAAAAAGTAGAACCACCAGTGCTGTTGACTTTCGTTGGGATGTCACAATTTGTAACAATTTTAAGTGAAAAATAATTATTTTATCAATATAGGTATAGCGAAGGCATCATTAGTAACGAATTACTTTAATTCATAGATTAAGTATTAATTTTCAGTAAAATTTAGTTGGAAAGTCATGTTCCCCCCTTCTTCGAAAAACATTGACAATGAGAAGCTGATGTTTTGGATTACATATTGTAAACGTTTTGTCAAAAAATGACAACATTGCACCAACATACCGAAATTATGGCCAAGGGGGCGTCATAAATTTAAAGTTCTGAGCCCTGTAAGATAATTTATTAAATATGTAGTAAGTATTAGTTATTAAGCTTCGGAAACTTTATAAAGCCAATTATCCGTTTTCAAACAACAGATTTGTTGTATAATACATTAATCACTTGGAAATTTAAAATTTTGCCACCCCCATTTATGGCTACTTACACGTTAAATATGCTGCCAGTCTTTTTAACACTGGAAACGAAAAAGCAGTATAAAGACCTGCCGCCGCTGAGGCGGCGGCAGGAAAAATATTTAATTGTGCCTAGGTTTTTTCAAATCCTTAATGTTTTGACATATATAAAGTATATATAAACGGTCGGGGCTCAGCAAAGTTCAATAATTAAGGTGGTAGTGTCGTCAAAGCAGTTTTACTCATCGGTTGCAAAAAGAGAGCTTTTTGCTTTGAAATTGTACGTTCACTGAGAAACTAGTGAAATACTACCAATATATATCTACCAATATTTTGAACCAATCACCATTTGTAAGCCAGACATCACACAATAGGGACATAAAAGTTCAAAAAATCAAGCCAGATATCAGATTGGCCAGCTTGTGAAGTCCATGTAATGTTTTTATGCACAAATAAGAAAAATAAAGAATAAAGGTTGGAAACAATTTGGAAATTTAAATTAAAAAAAATGTTAGTGATCTTGCAAAATTTTCAAAATTTCAAGTGTCATCTGAAATACCGAGACCACCCTATGGCAGGTCTCGGGTTTGCTACCGAGACCGAGACCGAGACCGAGACCAGCCTAGTCTCGGTTTTTTTACGAGACCGAGACCGAGACCGAGACTGCCAACCCTGAATTGTGTATGTGTATTTTATACTACTATGCCAACGCTAGTCTAGTAACTTTGCATATGATTCACTTTCACATTGTTCAGCAGGTCAAACTTTCCGAGATTAGTAAAATATACGAAGGACTTTTGAATTTACTTAGCTGCTCTAAATTGTTAAAATCCGACTACCTAACTATACAGTCCTTTTCTCAAGTTGAAACAGGTATTTCAACAAAATTAATCGCCCCGCAAAGAAAGGTAACAAAAATACAAAAAAGACCGTTTAGCCGTTAATCATTAGTTCACGACCTTGACCAAAATTCATTTATATACCTGAGTGCCCTTCTTTTTCCCCCCGCGCTCCTGTTTCAGGGGGTCCAGGCTGAATTGAACAGAAGTAGGCGGAGCTAGTGGATCCTTCAGTACCACGTGATCTGGCGACAGGGTCAGTACCAGCAGAGAATTGGGCAATTGCAGCAAGCAGTGATCTTCACACTGAAATGAACCAGAAAAGGCCAGGTTTAGGTCAAGTTGCTCGTGCAGAAAACTACAGTTCAAAGCCAGATTAGATACTGACAGGAAAGCGTAGCGGGGTTCAAATGACAAATATATACACCATTCATGTAAAAGGAGAAGTTGGAAAACTCCCCCCCCCCCCCAAAAAAAATAGAGAGCCCGGGGGCAACAATTTTGCCAAATTTAGGGAATTGCGCTTGTCACTAAGAAGAGGGTCGCCAAAATTTGGCCGGCGAAGTGCACACTCCTTTCCCAAAATTTTGAGACGGTAGCCGTTTTTCCTGTTGGGCCACAGCCCAACAGGTCTCTAATTTTGATTCTGGTATCTTAACACAGTTCTAGCCTTAAAGTGTCAATGTGCGGAGTATGTTTTACACATCTTTCACCATATTTTTGCATCGGTCACAATTATAATGCCTGTTATATTCAGTGAGTTGCTGCTTTTGTGGTTGCTGAGAAGATAATTTGAAAATGCAAAAGTTTGACAAACTGTGATCCACTAGGAATCGACGACGTCACCTCATGGTTGCAAACCCAATGAACTAACCACTAGACCACTGGAATTCCTAATGTTTTGATGATTCACTAAAAGTCATAAACGTGTAGAAGTACTGCCTGGTTTAAAACTGACACGGCACCAAGAACCAAGTTAAATTTACAGAATTTAACATTCAACATTCCATCAGTAAACATAAACAGCAAACAGAAATCATTGAAATTCAGTGATTAATCATCACTCAATAAGCACATTCCAAGTTCCAATTGCCGAAAGCTTTTGATTTAGATTTTGCAGTTTAAATGGCTGCAAAAGGAGACGCTTTTTGTGGGAAATATGTTATGTAGTTAAAAATTACAATTTCGCTGGCCCAACAGGTTTACGATGGCCTTTGGCCAATGTACTTAAAAGTTTATGCTTGATAGTTACTGAATACTTGTGCCGAAAACTTAGCTTGTTAGTACTACATTTTGCCTATTCTAGCTCAAATGATTTAGATTTTGCAGTTTAAATGGCTGCAAAAGGAGACGCTTTTTGTGGGAAATATGTTATGTAGTTAAAAATTACAATTTCGCTGGCCCAACAGGTTTACGATGGCCTTTGGCCAATGTACTTAAAAGTTTATGCTTGATAGTTACTGAATACTTGTGCCGAAAACTTAGCTTGTTAGTACTACATTTTGCCTATTCTAGCTCAAATTTAGATTCTGGAAAGTATATACACCAAAGAATTCTCAAACTCAAAAGTATTCCCACAATTATAGCCCATAGCTGACACCCACCGGAGACTCCGATCCCTCTGGGACATCACGGGTTTCACCATATGGGACAATGTGTGGTGTGGGATTAAAGTGGACTGTGTACTTGGTGAAGTAGTGGTCCACAATGCTGAAATGGGTGGGCACTCGCGGACAGGCAAAATCAGCAGAACTGCCCTCGCACATGACAGAAACCAGGCACTGCAAAAAAGTTAAGTGCTCACGCAGATATCAAAACACTGCAAAAAAAAGGTAAAGGTAACCCACGGATACAGAATTATCCTTTGGTGCGTCCGCTGTCAGGTGCGGTGCTCATCTTCATTACAAAGCTCTTGAGCGTTACGGGGGGGCATTTCAAGAGTGACTGAATCGTAAGGGAGGGCAGCCCGTCAAGGAATAAGGACCCCTATTAGCTATTCACATAATTGTAGTACAGTACCCATTTCTACCCGATGAGGATAGACTGCTTAGTTGGCAGGAGTCAGGTGCCCTTAATCTCTTGCTCAAGGAGCTTACATGTAATCGAGAAGTTAGGACTCCAACCCCCCAGCCTTCAACCAGCACCTGGAAAGGTTTGTGATGAATCAGAAAATCGTCCTATATCTAGAGGAACCACTTATCGTTTGGCTCAACATTAGAGGCATATCAGCCAAAACGAAAAAGTGTTAGTCGAAAACTGAACAGTACAAAACCTAGCAGTAGTAAACTGGAATTGGCATTTCAAAATTGAAAGCTCATTTCAATTGCGATTAGGTTGATACTAACGATACCAAATGGCCTTATATTGATCGGCAAGTCAGCACAAGTATACAGTAAGAAACTACACAATCCATACTGTACATTTTATTAACAAAACACGCAACAGTTGAACAGAAACAAGCAATCATTTTATTAAGCAATATAACAGACAGATACAAAATCTCAAACACACTTTGCCAACCACAGTTGGAGTCCACACTATTAACTGAGTTCTTCTGTACGTCACAAAAAAGAATAAAAAACGCGACCTGATTACTTTTTTGAATTTTGATGAAAAAGGTTCATATCAAGACAAAATACAGAATAATATCGTCTTAGGGGCGTTGTCATTAAGACTGAGCAGAATCTGCTAGCATATTCTGCTTTCTGCTGCAGTCTGCTCGCCCTTTCATTTTTACCGATTCTGTCATTTGGTGACAAGCGAGACACAACTGGTCCGCCCATTGCACTCTATAGACCTTTCTTGCTGGCCTTCGCTAGACACTTAGACATACGTACGTACGTACCTAAAGGATTTGCTAGTTCTGAAGCAGTAGACTTCTGCAGTTTAGTGTGGATTAGCCATAGCCCACCAAAGGTCAAGCACGCCTAAACAGCTGATGTTAGCGGTAATATATGGGGGGGCACGTGATTACAACTAAAAAGATCGCTAAAATGTCGATTCAGCAAAATAAGTTTTTGGCTGTGTGGGGGGGGGGGCGGTCGTGACCAAAATGGGGGGATGCGGCCGGACCAAATGGGAAAAGGCGCCCCCCTCATCCTCCCACTAAAGTGTGCCGCATGTGCGCATTTAGGTGGCCAGAGTTTACAATTGCACTAAGCTGTTAAATTGAAGCAATTCAGCTGTGGAAGTCTGGCCAACGATTAAACTTCATTCTCACGTATTGGCCAACGATTAAACTTCATTCTCACGTATATGTGCTTTTTAAACCAAAGTTGAGTTTGAATACTGTGCACTGGCTACGAACTGTATGGTAAATATGGAACGATTTTTATGCACAATGATGCACGTCACTGTCCGGGTCACTATATTTTCCACTACTATAATGATAATGGAAAAAATCAGATTATGCAAAATATATTGAATATATTGAATTAATATTAAATTCGTAACGAACCACCCGATTTTGCATTTCAATTGCTACAACTTTCTGTAAGATTTGTAATTTGGTGCAACCACTTCCAGTTATTATTCCAATATTTAGTAGAATGTTTGTTTGTAGTACACGTAAATCAACAAGTGGACGAACAGCAATTTATCAAAACTGACAAAGCCAAACGCAGTCAGCTGCAATCAAAACTAGCAAATCCTTTAGGTACGTACGTACGTATGTCTAAGTGTCTTGCGAAGGCCAGCAAGAAAGGTCAATAGAGTGCAATGGGCGGACCAGTTGTGTCTCGCTTGTCACCAAATGACAGAATCGGTAAAAATGAAAGGGCGAGCAGACTGCAGCAGAAAGCAGAATATGCTAGCA